>JALDNG010002406.1:0-30981 GCA_024349245.1 Neodontobutis hainanensis | reverse complement strand
CGAAGAAGGGTGTTGCCTTGGCAAGTTTGACTAAAGTTTAAGTGTTTAAACTAAGTTTTAAAACATTCCTTGCAATTTCTTTTGGTTTTTCATAAACACGCAAAACACTTGTACTGCAAAGTTATACAGAGGCATTTGTCAGGACATGATGGAAACAATTGTTACATTTCCTTAAAACAGAACACAACCTGCAAACAAAACTAGGATGAGGAGTTCTCGCCACGACTCCGCCCTGGAAAAGAACAGTATAACAACAGCACATTAATACAATAATTCTTTTATTAAAATAACAAAATATCCTTTGGGGAGAAGTCAATAGTTCTCTGTCCGGTCAAACACAAGGGGGTAGTGTCTGACCATCAGAAGTTCAGGGTTTTGGTGTGATCAAACGCATTCCTACGTCCTTCTTGAGTGCTAAAGAAAGTTCTGGGTAAAGCTGAATCAACACCCTTTATCTTTAGGATTTACAGTCCTTGGACATGGTGCCAGGATGTGGTGCTGGTCCTGAGTCACCTTTGACCTGGGATGCGTCCCTGGCCAGGTTTTGTCCTGGTCATGTCAACAACGCAGAATAGTTAATCACGGTTTACTGAAGGTTCCTGAGTCCTTAGTAAAACAGTTTGGAGGTCTGTAAATGATAAAAGACAGATGTTATAATCTGTGGAGTTTTGTGCAAACTCTTGTTTGCTGGGGCCTCTCTGGAAGTGATAAGTGTGGAATTATGGAGACTGATCTGCTACAGTCCCCTTTTCGACACGATGCTGGTTCCACAAGTTTCGTGTCGACATCCTTGCAGACCAGGAGTAAGCCACACGTTAAACACACACAAAAGCCTTGGCGTCACACATATGTACTAATGTAAACCTGATTAAGGGAAACACATTAATCATAATTTGGAGTGGCTTTGTCTGTTTTAGGGGCAAAGTTGGACAGGGTGGTTAGAGGAGGTACCTAATGGTTATGTTTGATCATAACAAAAGATACAATGCAGAAGTCTTCTCATTGTTAGGCTTTTCACTGAGAGGCTGGTGTCTCTAAGCGTGTCAGTCATCAGCAAGGTGACCAGTTGCGTGTGTGCATAGTCTACCGCGGAGAGGGTTTCGCTTTAGTCTCACTGTTAGTGCTTGCCACTGACAGTGTTCTTCACGCTTTCCCTGCCGCTTTGGAGTTGCTGTTGTCGTTGGCTGATCTGCGCTTTTTAGAGGAACTGCTAACAATGGTTACAGTTAATTGGGGTTTTAACTGTAGAGAGGGATTAAATCGATGGAGTCAGATTTAAATTTGTATTGGCTGTTAGCAATTGCCTGTTGGCTGGATGTTAATTTAGGCTAGCAGTGCTGTGGTGTGGGTGATGCTAGTCTGTGAAATTAACAATTCAGGAGCAGGGGTTAAGTCTGTTCAGACGTAACAGCAGTGTTGTCGGGTAGCTGTTTTAGTAAGCTTTTTAATGCGTCATTCAATTTAGCAGCTCCTTAGAGAGAAGTCACAAAGTCACACTTATATTGAGCCAAATTAACTGCATGGGTCAGTAGCAAAGCTACTTACAGTACAGGTAATATGTCACAATAATAGTGGAGTTTAGTTTCCTATGTATTGCGCATTTAAGTTATTAAACAGTGTTATCTGCCGAAGCCGTATTAACAAATGTTAATTTACTTATAAGATTAATCACTGAGGTGTTTCAGTGTCAATGAAAGCTTTAAACTATTCATTAATTATCAAAGCTGTAAGCTTTTCGATCAGCGTCACTACTTTCAGGGAAGGGTGTACTTCCTTTGAGTGACCGCATGAGGGAGGCGTGGAGCTTATCCCTGTGACTTAGTGGTTTAGCACCTCCCTTCCGCTAGGGGTGATAGAGACTCTCGGGAGTCTGTGGTTTCGCACCTCCTTTCCGCTAGGGGCGAAAGAGACTCTCGCGAGTCTGAGATTTCGGAGTGACGTTTCCGGCCCGCCTTTGGGGGTCCTGGCGCAAGCTTGCTTTCAGCTTCCAGTCAGAGGTTCACTCTGGACGAGTCTACAACTCTTAAAAAAACAAAACAGCGGTTTAAAACACAGCAGGGCTTTGTACAAGGCCGGTACAAGGCCACGTTTTAAACACAAGCACATTTACCATAGCAGGCTCAAACCACGCTTTTTAGACAAAACGCACGGCAGCCCACGTGGCTTTTAGGGGAGAGTTTTCACAGTTAGCTAGGCTGTGAAGGCTTCCAGCACGGATTTTTAATCCGTCGAAATACACCCCGGCTTACAAGCCTTAGGGGAGACAAGTTTTCTCATAAATTCCGGTACAACGCGGCAATTTTTACAACTTGTAAGAGACAATTTTAACTTAATTCTGGTACAACGCAGCAATTAGCTTTGTCTCGGGCCCATATACACACTTTGGCTAGCGTGTTAGCATGCATGCAACATTTGCAAAGTCTTTGAGCTTTTCAGCAGACTCTAAGCAACTTTTGACAAGTATTTAATTAATGCTGGAATCTCGCAGCCATTAATAAATTTCATAATTCAAAAAGTCCTTCAGCGGACTTTAAAACAACTTTAATAAGTACTTCTTAATGCTGGAAGCTCGCAGCCATTAAAAGGATCTCAAAATGGATGCTCTGAAGGTCCACGTGTTTTACACACCCAAACCAATCCACTTCAACAAAGTCTCTCTGTCTTCAGCAGACTTTTGGCAACTTTAACAAACATTTAATTCATGCTGGAGTCTCGCAGCCATTATTCAATGTTTGAATTGACGCTTTCGCGTCACTGTGCACAGTATCAGACTTTCACGGGTCAGGCCAGCTGACACGGTTTGAAGTCAACACACAATTTCGATAGGCCACATTTGATCACCTAGCGATGATCACACACACACACACACACAGTTAAACGCATCACCAGCTAAAGCACAGCTTAGACACAGCTTTCAGTGGACAGCAATTTGTGTAAAGACTTTAGGTGTTATTTAATAATTTCAATGTTTAATCAAGAATATTCTTCCAAGGCCTCACGAGGGCACCAAAAATAATACTGTAGTGAATATGGTCTTATTAATAATTAATATGAATGTTAATTATGAAAATTAATAATTAATATTTTGCTTATCAAAATATTAATTTCTTTCGGGCACCACTCTAGTTTTAGACAGATCTAGAGAAACTGTTTAGTCTAGTCTCATTAATCTAAAGGAAGTAAATTCTTCTTGTTTTGAACATTTCTTGATATAAACAGGGAAACATTAATGTCTTTATGGGATTTTATTAAAGATTATACAATGGTGAATAATATGACGGAACATGGTAAAGCATTAAAACACAATAAGGGTTGAACACAATGGGAATACACAGGGATAAACAGTTGCATGGAGGATATGATGAAACCAGGAATGTTTTGTACAGTTTAATCTAGATTGGGGAATTTAAAGGGACTTTAACGGGAAAAGGAGATGGAGGCTTCGGGGCTAGAGTTTGGACTTTGTAATGCCGCCAAGGCAGTTGTGTCACGCGCGGACTTACTCTGTAGTCAGCGGGTGCTGGCCCGGTTCGGTGTGGTCGATATCAGTGGTCCGAGACGAAGGCCCTGAATGTTCTCCAGAAAGTCCGTAACTTGCTGATGAAGCGCTCCACACACCAGGGGTGCCGTCACGTGCAGATCTCTTCCAGGGGTGGGGGTCGCCGTGCACCCAGGGAAGAGAACAAAAGCGTCCTAGTTGCTGTCCAAACTCGCACGGCCTCTCATCGGTTGTACCGTGTAAAAGTTGAAGTTTGTGTAGGTTATGTCACGGTCCATGAAAGAGTTCTCAGCTGTTGCTTTGCTGGTTAAAACTTGCTTCTGCGCGCTCTTTGGGGAAGAGCAGGCGCTTTAGCAGGCACGGTCTTTAGAACGAAGGAGTTAACTCGTTTCCACGAGGCCCAGGTTTGCGGCGGCGAGGCAGTCCTACTGGACCGTCCGCCAGAAGGCCGCAGGCTCACCGAGAAGGGTGAAAGGTGCGAAGGGTGAAGCAGGCTGCCAGAAGGGAGAAGGGAGAAGGGATGATTCTCTGGGAGCGTGCCAGTTTTGTCACCTTTGGAAAAGGGGCGTGTCTTACGAAGAAGGGTGTTGCCTTGGCAAGTTTGACTAAAGTTTAAGTGTTTAAACTAAGTTTTAAAACATTCCTTGCTTCGCAATTTCTTTTGGTTTTTCATAAACACGCAAAACACTTGTACTGCAAAGTTATACAGAGGCATTTGTCAGGACATGATGGAAACAATTGTTACATTTCCTTAAAACAGAACACAACCTGCAAACAAAACTAGGATGAGGAGTTCTCGTCACGACTCCGCGTCCTGGAAAAGAACAGTATAACAACAGCACATTAATACAATAATTCTTTTATTAAAATAACAAAATATCCTTTGGGGAGAAGTCAATAGTTCTCTGTCCGGTCAAACACAAGGGTAGTGTCTGACCATCAGAAGTTCAGGGTTTTGGTGTGATCAAACGCATTCCTACGTCCTTCTTGAGTGCTAAAGAAAGTTCTGGGTAAAGCTGAATCAACACCCTTTATCTTTAGGATTTACAGTCCTTGGACATGGTGCCAGGATGTGGTGCTGGTCCTGAGTCACCTTTGACCTGGGATGCGTCCTGGCCAGGTTTTGTCCTGGTCATGTCAACAACGCAGAATAGTTAATCACGGTTTACTGAAGGTTCCTGAGTCCTTAGTAAAACAGTTTGGAGGTCTGTAAATGATAAAAGACAGATGTTATAATCCGTGTGGAGTTTTGTGCAAACTCTTGTTTGCTGGGGCCTCTCTGGAAGTGATAAGTGTGGAATTATGGAGACTGATCTGCTACAGTCCCCCCTTTTCGACACGATGCTGGTTCCACAAGTTTCGTGTCGACATCCTTGCAGACCAGGGAGTAAGCCACACGTTAAACACACACAAAAGCCTTGGCGTCACACATATGTACTAATGTAAACCTGATTAAGGGAAACACATTAATCATAATTTGGAGTGGCTTTGTCTGTTTTAGGGGCAAAGTTGGACAGGGTGGTTAGAGGAGGTACCTAATGGTTATGTTTGATCATAACAAAAGATACAATGCAGAAGTCTTCTCATTGTTAGGCTTTTCACTGAGAGGCTGGTGTCTCTAAGCGTGTCAGTCATCAGCAAGGTGACCAGTTGCGTGTGTGCATAGTCTACCGCGGAGAGGGTTTCGTTTAGTCTCACTGTTAGTGCTTGCCACTGACAGTGTTCTTCACGCTTTCCCTGCCGCTTTGGAGTTGCTGTTGTCGTTGGCTGATCTGCGCTTTTAGAGGAACTGCTAACAATGGTTACAGTTAATTGGGGTTTTAACTGTAGAGAGGGGATTAAATCGATGGAGTCAGATTTAAATTTGTATTGGCTGTTAGCAATTGCCTGTTGGCTGGATGTTAATTTAGGGCTAGCAGTGCTGTGGTGTGGGTGATGCTAGTCTGTGAAATTAACAATTCAGGAGCAGGGGGTTAAGTCTGTTCAGACGTAACAGCAGTGTTGTCGTGGGTAGCTGTTTTAGTAAGCTTTTTAATGCGTCATTCAATTTAGCAGCTCCTTAGAGAGAAGTCACAAAGTCACACTTATATTGAGCCAAATTAACTGCATGGGTCAGTAGCAAAGCTACTTACAGTACAGGTAATATGTCACAATAATAGTGGAGTTTAGTTTCCTATGTATTGCGCATTTAAGTTATTAAACAGTGTTATCTGCGAAGCCGTATTAACAAATGTTAATTTACTTATAAGATTAATCACTGAGGTGTTTCAGTGTCAATGAAAGCTTTAAACTATTCATTAATTATCAAAGCTGTAAGCTTTTCGATCAGCGCCACTACTTTCAGGGAAGGGTGTACTTCCTTTGAGTGACCGCATGAGGGAGGCGTGGAGCTTATCCCTGTGACTTAGTGGTTTAGCACCTCCCTTCCGCTAGGGGTGATAGAGACTCTCGGGAGTCTGTGGTTTCGCACCTCCTTTCCGCTAGGGGCGAAAGAGACTCTCGCGAGTCTGAGATTTCCGAGTGACGTTTCCGGCCCGCCCCTTTGGGGGTCCTGGCGAAGCTTGCTTTCAGCTTCCAGTCAGAGGTTCACTCTGGACGAGTCTACAACTCTTAAAAAAACAAAAACAGCGGTTTAAAACACAGCAGGGCTTTGTACAAGGCCGGTACAAGGCCACGCTTTTAAACACAAGCACATTTACCATAGCAGGCTCAAACCACGCTTTAGACAAAACGCACGGCAGCCCACGTGGCTTTTAGGGGAGAGTTTTCACAGTTAGCTAGGCTGTGAAGGCTTCCAGCACGGATTTTTAATCCGTCAAATACACCCCGGCTTACAAGCCTTAGGGAGACAAGTTTTCTCATAAATTCCGGTACAACGCGGCAATTTTTACAACTTGTAAGAGACAATTTTAACTTAATTCTGGTACAACGCAGCAATTAGCTTTGTCTCGGGCCCATATACACACTTTGGCTAGCGTGTTAGCATGCATGCAACATTTGCAAAGTCTTTGAGCTTTTCAGCAGACTCTAAGCAACTTTTGACAAGTATTTAATTAATGCTGGAATCTCGCAGCCATTAATAAATTTCATAATTCAAAAAGTCCTTCAGCGGACTTTAAAACAACTTTAATAAGTACTTCTTAATGCTGGAAGCTCGCAGCCATTAAAAGGATCTCAAAATGGATGCTCTGAAGGTCCACGTGTTTTACACACCCAAACCAATCCACTTCAACAAAGTCTCTCTGTCTTCAGCAGACTTTTGGCAACTTTAACAAACATTTAATTCATGCTGGAGTCTCGCAGCCATTATTCAATGTTTGAATTGACGCTTTCCGCGTCACTGTACGTACAGTATCAGACTTTCACGGTCAGGCCAGCTGACACGGTTTGAAGTCAACACACAATTTCGATAGCGCTTCACATTTGATCACCTAGCGATGATCACACACACACACACACACAGTTAAACGCATCACCAGCTAAAGCACAGCTTAGACACAGCTTTCAGTGGACAGCAATTTGTGTAAAGACTTTAGGTGTTATTTAATAATTTCAATGTTTAATCAAGAATATTCTTCCAAGGCCTCACGAGGGGCACCAAAAATAATACTGTAGTGAATATGGTCTTATTAATAATTAATATGAATGTTAATTATGAAAATTAATAATTAATATTTTGCTTATCAAAATATTAATTTCTTTCGGGGCACCACTCTAGTTTTAGACAGATCTAGAGAAACTGTTTAGTCTAGTCTCATTAATCTAAAGGAAGTAAATTCTTCTTGTTTTCGAACATTTCTTGATATAAACAGGGAAACATTAATGTCTTTATGGGATTTTATTAAAGATTATACAATGGTGAATAATATGACGGAACATGGTAAAGCATTAAAACACAATAAGGGTTGAACACAATGGGAATACACAGGGATAAACAGTTGCATGGAGGATATGATGAAACCAGGAATGTTTTGTACAGTTTAATCTAGATTGGGGAATTTAAAGGGACTTTTAACGGGAAAAGGAGATGGAGGCTTCGGGGCTAGAGTTTGGACTTTGTAATGCCGCCAAGGCAGTTGTGTCACGTCGGACTTACTCTGTAGTCAGCGGGTGCTGGCCCGGTTCGGTGTGGTCGATATCAGTGGTCCGAGACGAAGGCGTCCTGAATGTTCTCCAGAAAGTCCGTAACTTGCTGATGAAGCGCTCCACACACCAGGGGTGCCGTCACGTGCAGATCTCTTCCAGGGGTGGGGTCGCCGTGCACCCAGGGAAGAGAACAAAAGCGTCTAGTTGCTGTCCAAACTCGCACGGCCTCTCATCGGTTGTACCGTGTAAAAGTTGAAGTTTGTGTAGGTTATGTCACGGTCCATGAAAGAGTTCTCAGCTGTTGCTTTGCTGGTTAAAACTTGCTTCTGCGCGCTCTTTTGGGGAAGAGCAGGCGCTTTAGCAGGCACGGTCTTTAGAACGAAGGAAAGTTAACTCGTTTCCACGAGGCCCAGGTTTGCGGCGGCGAGGCAGTCCTACTGGACCGTCCGCCAGAAGGCCGCAGGCTCACCGAGAAGGGTGAAAGGTGCGAAGGGTGAAGCAGGCTGCCAGAAGGGAGAAGGGAGAAGGGATGATTCTCTGGGAGCGTGCCAGTTTTGTCACCTTTGGAAAAGGGGCGTGTCTTACGAAGAAGGGTGTTGCCTTGGCAAGTTTGACTAAAGTTTAAGTGTTTAAACTAAGTTTTAAAACATTCCTTGCTTAATTTCTTTTGGTTTTTCATAAACACGCAAAACACTTGTACTGCAAAGTTATACAGAGGCATTTGTCAGGACATGATGGAAACAATTGTTACATTTCCTTAAAACAGAACACAACCTGCAAACAAAACTAGGATGAGGAGTTCTCGTCACGACTCCGCGCCCTGGAAAAGAACAGTATAACAACAGCACATTAATACAATAATTCTTTTATTAAAATAACAAAATATCCTTTGGGGAGAAGTCAATAGTTCTCTGTCCGGTCAAACACAAGGGGGTAGTGTCTGACCATCAGAAGTTCAGGGTTTTGGTGTGATCAAACGCATTCCTACGTCCTTCTTGAGTGCTAAAGAAAGTTCTGGGTAAAGCTGAATCAACACCCTTTATCTTTAGGATTTACAGTCCTTGGACATGGTGCCAGGATGTGGTGCTGGTCCTGAGTCACCTTTGACCTGGGATGCGTCCTGGCCAGGTTTTGTCCTGGTCATGTCAACAACGCAGAATAGTTAATCACGGTTTACTGAAGGTTCCTGAGTCCTTAGTAAAACAGTTTGGAGGTCTGTAAATGATAAAAGACAGATGTTATAATCCGTGTGGAGTTTTGTGCAAACTCTTGTTTGCTGGGGCCTCTGGAAGTGATAAGTGTGGAATTATGGAGACTGATCTGCTACAGTCCCCTTTTCGACACGATGCTGGTTCCACAAGTTTCGTGTCGACATCCTTGCAGACCAGGGAGTAAGCCACACGTTAAACACACACAAAAGCCTTGGCGTCACACATATGTACTAATGTAAACCTGATTAAGGGAAACACATTAATCATAATTTGGAGTGGCTTTGTCTGTTTTAGGGGCAAAGTTGGACAGGGTGGTTAGAGGAGGTACCTAATGGTTATGTTTGATCATAACAAAAGATACAATGCAGAAGTCTTCTCATTGTTAGGCTTTTCACTGAGAGGCTGGTGTCTCTAAGCGTGTCAGTCATCAGCAAGGTGACCAGTTGCGTGTGTGCATAGTCTACCGCGGAGAGGGTTTCGTTTAGTCTCACTGTTAGTGCTTGCCACTGACAGTGTTCTTCACGCTTTCCCTGCCGCTTTGGAGTTGCTGTTGTCGTTGGCTGATCTGCGCTTTTAGAGGAACTGCTAACAATGGTTACAGTTAATTGGGGTTTTAACTGTAGAGAGGGGATTAAATCGATGGAGTCAGATTTAAATTTGTATTGGCTGTTAGCAATTGCCTGTTGGCTGGATGTTAATTTAGGCTAGCAGTGCTGTGGTGTGGGTGATGCTAGTCTGTGAAATTAACAATTCAGGAGCAGGGGTTAAGTCTGTTCAGACGTAACAGCAGTGTTGTCGTGGGTAGCTGTTTTAGTAAGCTTTTTAATGCGTCATTCAATTTAGCAGCTCCAGAGAGAAGTCACAAAGTCACACTTATATTGAGCCAAATTAACTGCATGGGTCAGTAGCAAAGCTACTTACAGTACAGGTAATATGTCACAATAATAGTGGAGTTTAGTTTCCTATGTATTGCGCATTTAAGTTATTAAACAGTGTTATCTGCGGCCGTATTAACAAATGTTAATTTACTTATAAGATTAATCACTGAGGTGTTTCAGTGTCAATGAAAGCTTTAAACTATTCATTAATTATCAAAGCTGTAAGCTTTTCGATCAGCGCCACTACTTTCAGGAAGGGTGTACTTCCTTTGAGTGACCGCATGAGGGAGGCGTGGAGCTTATCCCTGTGACTTAGTGGTTTAGCACCTCCCTTCCGCTAGGGGTGATAGAGACTCGGGAGTCTGTGGTTTCGCACCTCCTTTCCGCTAGGGCGAAGAGACTCGCGAGTCTGAGATTTCCGGAGTGACGCGTTTCCGGCCCGCCCCTTTGGGGGTCCTGGCGCGGCTTGCTTTCAGCTTCCAGTCAGAGGTTCACTCTGGACGAGTCTACAACTCTTAAAAACAAAACAGCGGTTTAAAACACAGCAGGGCTTTGTACAAGGCCGGTACAAGGCCACGTTTTAAACACAAGCACATTTACCATAGCAGGCTCAAACCACGCGTTTTTAGACAAAACGCACGGCAGCCCACGTGGCTTTTAGGGGGAGAGTTTTCACAGTTAGCTAGGCTGTGAAGGCTTCCAGCACGGATTTTTAATCCGTTCGAAATACACCCCGGCTTACAAGCCTTAGGGGAGACAAGTTTTCTCATAAATTCGGTACAACGCGCAATTTTTACAACTTGTAAGAGACAATTTTAACTTAATTCTGGTACAACGCAGCAATTAGCTTTGTCTCGGGCCCATATACACACTTTGGCTAGCGTGTTAGCATGCATGCAACATTTGCAAAGTCTTTGAGCTTTTCAGCAGACTCTAAGCAACTTTTGACAAGTATTTAATTAATGCTGGAATCTCGCAGCCATTAATAAATTTCATAATTCAAAAAGTCCTTCAGCGGACTTTAAAACAACTTTAATAAGTACTTCTTAATGCTGGAAGCTCGCAGCCATTAAAAGGATCTCAAAATGGATGCTCTGAAGGTCCACGTGTTTTACACACCCAAACCAATCCACTTCAACAAAGTCTCTCTGTCTTCAGCAGACTTTTGGCAACTTTAACAAACATTTAATTCATGCTGGAGTCTCGCAGCCATTATTCAATGTTTGAATTGGCGCTTTCGCGTCACTGTACGTACAGTATCAGACTTTCACGGTCAGGCCAGCTGACACGGTTTGAAGTCAACACACAATTTCGAGAAGCGCTTCACATTTGATCACCTAGCGATGACACACACACACACACAGTTAAACGCATCACCAGCTAAAGCACAGCTTAGACACAGCTTTCAGTGGACAGCAATTTGTGTAAAGACTTTAGGTGTTATTTAATAATTTCAATGTTTAATCAAGAATATTCTTCCAAGGCCTCACGAGGCACCAAAAATAATACTGTAGTGAATATGGTCTTATTAATAATTAATATGAATGTTAATTATGAAAATTAATAATTAATATTTTGCTTATCAAAATATTAATTTCTTTCGGGCACCACTCTAGTTTTAGACAGATCTAGAGAAACTGTTTAGTCTAGTCTCATTAATCTAAAGGAAGTAAATTCTTCTTGTTTTGAACATTTCTTGATATAAACAGGGAAACATTAATGTCTTTATGGGATTTTATTAAAGATTATACAATGGTGAATAATATGACGGAACATGGTAAAGCATTAAAACACAATAAGGGTTGAACACAATGGGAATACACAGGGATAAACAGTTGCATGGAGGATATGATGAAACCAGGAATGTTTTGTACAGTTTAATCTAGATTGGGGAATTTAAAGGGACTTTTAACGGGAAAAGGAGATGGAGGCTTCGGGGCTAGAGTTTGGACTTTGTAATGCCGCCAAGGCAGTTGTGTCACGTTGGACTTACTCTGTAGTCAGCGGGTGCTGGCCCGGTTCGGTGTGGTCGATATCAGTGGTCCGAGACGAGCCTGAATGTTCTCCAGAAAGTCCGTAACTTGCTGATGAAGCGCTCCACACACCAGGGGTGCCGTCACGTGCAGATCTCTTCCAGGGGTGGGGTCGCCGTGCACCCAGGGAAGAGAACAAAAGCGTCTAGTTGCTGTCCAAACTCGCACGGCCTCTCATCGGTTGTACCGTGTAAAAGTTGAAGTTTGTGTAGGTTATGTCACGGTCCATGAAAGAGTTCTCAGCTGTTGCTTTGCTGGTTAAAACTTGCTTCTGCGCGCTCTTTTGGGGAAGAGCAGGCGCTTTAGCAGGCACGGTCTTTAGAACGAAGGAAAGTTAACTCGCTTCCACGAGGCCCAGGTTTGCGGCGGCGAGGCAGTCCTACTGGACCGTCCGCCAGAAGGCCGCAGGCTCACCGAGAAGGGTGAAAGGTGCGAAGGGTGAAGCAGGCTGCCAGAAGGGAGAAGGGAGAAGGGATGATTCTCTGGGAGCGTGCCAGTTTTGTCACCTTTGGAAAAGGGGCGTGTCTTACGAAGAAGGGTGTTGCCTTGGCAAGTTTGACTAAAGTTTAAGTGTTTAAACTAAGTTTTAAAACATTCCTTGCTTCGCAATTTCTTTTGGTTTTTCATAAACACGCAAAACACTTGTACTGCAAAGTTATACAGAGGCATTTGTCAGGACATGATGGAAACAATTGTTACATTTCCTTAAAACAGAACACAACCTGCAAACAAAACTAGGATGAGGAGTTCGCCACGACTCCGCGTCCTGGAAAAGAACAGTATAACAACAGCACATTAATACAATAATTCTTTTATTAAAATAACAAAATATCCTTTGGGGAGAAGTCAATAGTTCTCTGTCCGGTCAAACACAAGGGGGTAGTGTCTGACCATCAGAAGTTCAGGGTTTTGGTGTGATCAAACGCATTCCTACGTCCTTCTTGAGTGCTAAAGAAAGTTCTGGGTAAAGCTGAATCAACACCCTTTATCTTTAGGATTTACAGTCCTTGGACATGGTGCCAGGATGTGGTGCTGGTCCTGAGTCACCTTTGACCTGGGATGCGTCCCTGGCCAGGTTTTGTCCTGGTCATGTCAACAACGCAGAATAGTTAATCACGGTTTACTGAAGGTTCCTGAGTCCTTAGTAAAACAGTTTGGAGGTCTGTAAATGATAAAAGACAGATGTTATAACTGTGGAGTTTTGTGCAAACTCTTGTTTGCTGGGGCCTCTCTGGAAGTGATAAGTGTGGAATTATGGAGACTGATCTGCTACAGTCCCCTTTTCGACACGATGCTGGTTCCACAAGTTTCGTGGTCGACATCCTTGCAGACCAGGAGTAAGCCACGTTAAACACACACAAAAGCCTTGGCGTCACACATATGTACTAATGTAAACCTGATTAAGGGAAACACATTAATCATAATTTGGAGTGGCTTTGTCTGTTTTAGGGGCAAAGTTGGACAGGGTGGTTAGAGGAGGTACCTAATGGTTATGTTTGATCATAACAAAAGATACAATGCAGAAGTCTTCTCATTGTTAGGCTTTTCACTGAGAGGCTGGTGTCTCTAAGCGTGTCAGTCATCAGCAAGGTGACCAGTTGCGTGTGTGCATAGTCTACCGCGGAGAGGGTTTCGTTTAGTCTCACTGTTAGTGCTTGCCACTGACAGTGTTCTTCACGCTTTCCCTGCCGTTTTGGAGTTGCTGTTGTCGTTGGCTGATCTGCGCTTTTTAGAGGAACTGCTAACAATGGTTACAGTTAATTGGGGTTTTAACTGTAGAGAGGGGATTAAATCGATGGAGTCAGATTTAAATTTGTATTGGCTGTTAGCAATTGCCTGTTGGCTGGATGTTAATTTAGGGCTAGCAGTGCTGTGGTGTGGGTGATGCTAGTCTGTGAAATTAACAATTCAGGAGCAGGGGGTTAAGTCTGTTCAGACGTAACAGCAGTGTTGTCGTGGGTAGCTGTTTTAGTAAGCTTTTAATGCGTCATTCAATTTAGCAGCTCCTTAGAGAGAAGTCACAAAGTCACACTTATATTGAGCCAAATTAACTGCATGGGTCAGTAGCAAAGCTACTTACAGTACAGGTAATATGTCACAATAATAGTGGAGTTTAGTTTCCTATGTATTTAAGTTATTAAACAGTGTTATCTGCGAAGCCGTATTAACAAATGTTAATTTACTTATAAGATTAATCACTGAGGTGTTTCAGTGTCAATGAAAGCTTTAAACTATTCATTAATTATCAAAGCTGTAAGCTTTTCGATCAGCGTCACTACTTTCAGGGAAGGGTGTACTTCCTTTGAGTGACCGCATGAGGGAGGCGTGGAGCTTATCCCTGTGACTTAGTGGTTTAGCACCTCCCTTCCGCTAGGGGTGATAGAGACTCGGGAGTCTGTGGTTTCGCACCTCCTTTCCGCTAGGGGCGAAAGAGACTCGCGAGTCTGAGATTTCCGGAGTGACGTTTCCGGCCCGCCCCTTTGGGGTCCTGGCGCGAAGCTTGCTTTCAGCTTCCAGTCAGAGGTTCACTCTGGACGAGTCTACAACTCTTAAAAAAAACAAAAACAGCGGTTTAAAACACAGCAGGGCTTTGTACAAGGCCGGTACAAGGCCACGTTTTAAACACAAGCACATTTACCATAGCAGGCTCAAACCACGTTTTTAGACAAAACGCACGGCAGCCCACGTGGCTTTTAGGGGGAGAGTTTTCACAGTTAGCTAGGCTGTGAAGGCTTCCAGCACGGATTTTTAATCCGTCGAAATACACCCGGCTTACAAGCCTTAGGGAGACAAGTTTTCTCATAAATTCGGTACAACGCGGCAATTTTACAACTTGTAAGAGACAATTTTAACTTAATTCTGGTACAACGCAGCAATTAGCTTTGTCTCGGGCCCATATACACACTTTGGCTAGCGTGTTAGCATGCATGCAACATTTGCAAAGTCTTTGAGCTTTTCAGCAGACTCTAAGCAACTTTTGACAAGTATTTAATTAATGCTGGAATCTCGCAGCCATTAATAAATTTCATAATTCAAAAAGTCCTTCAGCGGACTTTAAAACAACTTTAATAAGTACTTCTTAATGCTGGAAGCTCGCAGCCATTAAAAGGATCTCAAAATGGATGCTCTGAAGGTCCACGTGTTTTACACACCCAAACCAATCCACTTCAACAAAGTCTCTCTGTCTTCAGCAGACTTTTGGCAACTTTAACAAACATTTAATTCATGCTGGAGTCTCGCAGCCATTATTCAATGTTTGAATTGACGCTTTCCGCGTCACTGTATGACAGTATCAGACTTTCACGGGTCAGGCCAGCTGACACGGTTTGAAGTCAACACACAATTTCGATAAGCGCTTCACATTTGATCACCTAGCGATGATCACACACACACACACACACAGTTAAACGCATCACCAGCTAAAGCACAGCTTAGACACAGCTTTCAGTGGACAGCAATTTGTGTAAAGACTTTAGGTGTTATTTAATAATTTCAATGTTTAATCAAGAATATTCTTCCAAGGCCTCACGAGGGGCACCAAAAATAATACTGTAGTGAATATGGTCTTATTAATAATTAATATGAATGTTAATTATGAAAATTAATAATTAATATTTTGCTTATCAAAATATTAATTTCTTTCGGGGCACCACTCTAGTTTTAGACAGATCTAGAGAAACTGTTTAGTCTAGTCTCATTAATCTAAAGGAAGTAAATTCTTCTTGTTTTCGAACATTTCTTGATATAAACAGGGAAACATTAATGTCTTTATGGGATTTTATTAAAGATTATACAATGGTGAATAATATGACGGAACATGGTAAAGCATTAAAACACAATAAGGGTTGAACACAATGGGAATACACAGGGATAAACAGTTGCATGGAGGATATGATGAAACCAGGAATGTTTTGTACAGTTTAATCTAGATTGGGGAATTTAAAGGGACTTTTAACGGGAAAAGGAGATGGAGGCTTCGGGGCTAGAGTTTGGACTTTGTAATGCCGCCAAGGCAGTTGTGTCACGTATGGACTTACTCTGTAGTCAGCGGGTGCTGGCCCGGTTCGGTGTGGTCGATATCAGTGGTCCGAGACGAGCGTCCTGAATGTTCTCCAGAAAGTCCGTAACTTGCTGATGAAGCGCTCCACACACCAGGGGTGCCGTCACGTGCAGATCTCTTCCAGGGGTGGGGTCGCCGTGCACCCAGGGAAGAGAACAAAAGCGTCTAGTTGCTGTCCAAACTCGCACGGCGGCCTCTCATCGGTTGTACCGTGTAAAAGTTGAAGTTTGTGTAGGTTATGTCACGGTCCATGAAAGAGTTCTCAGCTGTTGCTTTGCTGGTTAAAACTTGCTTCTGCGCGCTCTTTTGGGGAAGAGCAGGCGCTTTAGCAGGCACGGTCTTTAGAACGAAGGAAAGTTAACTCGCTTCCACGAGGCCCAGGTTTGCGGCGAGGCAGTCCTACTGGACCGTCCGCCAGAAGGCCGCAGGCTCACCGAGAAGGGTGAAAGGTGCGAAGGGTGAAGCAGGCTGCCAGAAGGGAGAAGGGAGAAGGGATGATTCTCTGGGAGCGTGCCAGTTTTGTCACCTTTGGAAAAGGGGCGTGTCTTACGAAGAAGGGTGTTGCCTTGGCAAGTTTGACTAAAGTTTAAGTGTTTAAACTAAGTTTTAAAACATTCCTTGCTTCGCAATTTCTTTTGGTTTTTCATAAACACGCAAAACACTTGTACTGCAAAGTTATACAGAGGCATTTGTCAGGACATGATGGAAACAATTGTTACATTTCCTTAAAACAGAACACAACCTGCAAACAAAACTAGGATGAGGAGTTCTCGCCACGACTCAAGGCCCTGGAAAAGAACAGTATAACAACAGCACATTAATACAATAATTCTTTTATTAAAATAACAAAATATCCTTTGGGGAGAAGTCAATAGTTCTCTGTCCGGTCAAACACAAGGGGGTAGTGTCTGACCATCAGAAGTTCAGGGTTTTGGTGTGATCAAACGCATTCCTACGTCCTTCTTGAGTGCTAAAGAAAGTTCTGGGTAAAGCTGAATCAACACCCTTTATCTTTAGGATTTACAGTCCTTGGACATGGTGCCAGGATGTGGTGCTGGTCCTGAGTCACCTTTGACCTGGGATGCCCCTGGCCAGGTTTTGTCCTGGTCATGTCAACAACGCAGAATAGTTAATCACGGTTTACTGAAGGTTCCTGAGTCCTTAGTAAAACAGTTTGGAGGTCTGTAAATGATAAAAGACAGATGTTATAATCCGTGTGGAGTTTTGTGCAAACTCTTGTTTGCTGGGGCCTCTCTGGAAGTGATAAGTGTGGAATTATGGAGACTGATCTGCTACAGTCCCCTTTTCGACACGATGCTGGTTCCACAAGTTTCGTGGTCGACATCCTTGCAGACCAGGGAGTAAGCCACACGTTAAACACACACAAAAGCCTTGGCGTCACACATATGTACTAATGTAAACCTGATTAAGGGAAACACATTAATCATAATTTGGAGTGGCTTTGTCTGTTTTAGGGGCAAAGTTGGACAGGGTGGTTAGAGGAGGTACCTAATGGTTATGTTTGATCATAACAAAAGATACAATGCAGAAGTCTTCTCATTGTTAGGCTTTTCACTGAGAGGCTGGTGTCTCTAAGCGTGTCAGTCATCAGCAAGGTGACCAGTTGCGTGTGTGCATAGTCTACCGCGGAGAGGGTTTCGTTTAGTCTCACTGTTAGTGCTTGCCACTGACAGTGTTCTTCACGCTTTCCCTGCCGTTTTGGAGTTGCTGTTGTCGTTGGCTGATCTGCGCTTTTTAGAGGAACTGCTAACAATGGTTACAGTTAATTGGGGTTTTAACTGTAGAGAGGGATTAAATCGATGGAGTCAGATTTAAATTTGTATTGGCTGTTAGCAATTGCCTGTTGGCTGGATGTTAATTTAGGGCTAGCAGTGCTGTGGTGTGGGTGATGCTAGTCTGTGAAATTAACAATTCAGGAGCAGGGGGTTAAGTCTGTTCAGACGTAACAGCAGTGTTGTCGTGGGTAGCTGTTTTAGTAAGCTTTTAATGCGTCATTCAATTTAGCAGCTCCTTAGAGAGAAGTCACAAAGTCACACTTATATTGAGCCAAATTAACTGCATGGGTCAGTAGCAAAGCTACTTACAGTACAGGTAATATGTCACAATAATAGTGGAGTTTAGTTTCCTATGTATTGCGCATTTAAGTTATTAAACAGTGTTATCTGCGGCCGTATTAACAAATGTTAATTTACTTATAAGATTAATCACTGAGGTGTTTCAGTGTCAATGAAAGCTTTAAACTATTCATTAATTATCAAAGCTGTAAGCTTTTCGATCAGCGCCACTACTTTCAGGAAGGGTGTACTTCCTTTGAGTGACCGCATGAGGGAGGCGTGGAGCTTATCCCTGTGACTTAGTGGTTTAGCACCTCCTTCCGCTAGGGGTGATAGAGACTCTCGAGTCTGTGGTTTCGCACCTCCTTTCCGCTAGGGGGCGAAAGAGACTCTCGCGAGTCTGAGATTTCCGGAGTGACGTTTCCGGCCCGCCCCTTTGGGGGTCCTGGCGCGAAGCTTGCTTTCAGCTTCCAGTCAGAGGTTCACTCTGGACGAGTCTACAACTCTTAAAAAAAACAAAAACAGCGGTTTAAAACACAGCAGGGCTTTGTACAAGGCCGGTACAAGGCCACGTTTTAAACACAAGCACATTTACCATAGCAGGCTCAAACCACGTTTTTAGACAAAACGCACGGCAGCCCACGTGGCTTTTAGGGGGAGAGTTTTCACAGTTAGCTAGGCTGTGAAGGCTTCCAGCACGGATTTTTAATCCGTTCGAATACACCCCGGCTTACAAGCCTTAGGGAGACAAGTTTTCTCATAAATTCCACAACGCGGCAATTTTTACAACTTGTAAGAGACAATTTTAACTTAATTCTGGTACAACGCAGCAATTAGCTTTGTCTCGGGCCCATATACACACTTTGGCTAGCGTGTTAGCATGCATGCAACATTTGCAAAGTCTTTGAGCTTTTCAGCAGACTCTAAGCAACTTTTGACAAGTATTTAATTAATGCTGGAATCTCGCAGCCATTAATAAATTTCATAATTCAAAAAGTCCTTCAGCGGACTTTAAAACAACTTTAATAAGTACTTCTTAATGCTGGAAGCTCGCAGCCATTAAAAGGATCTCAAAATGGATGCTCTGAAGGTCCACGTGTTTTACACACCCAAACCAATCCACTTCAACAAAGTCTCTCTGTCTTCAGCAGACTTTTGGCAACTTTAACAAACATTTAATTCATGCTGGAGTCTCGCCAGCCATTATTCAATGTTTGAATTGACGCTTTCGCGTCACTGTACGTGCACAGTATCAGACTTTCACGGGTCAGGCCAGCTGACACGGTTTGAAGTCAACACACAATTTCGATAGCGCTTCACATTTGATCACCTAGCGATGATCACACACACACACACACACAGTTAAACGCATCACCAGCTAAAGCACAGCTTAGACACAGCTTTCAGTGGACAGCAATTTGTGTAAAGACTTTAGGTGTTATTTAATAATTTCAATGTTTAATCAAGAATATTCTTCCAAGGCCTCACGAGGCACCAAAAATAATACTGTAGTGAATATGGTCTTATTAATAATTAATATGAATGTTAATTATGAAAATTAATAATTAATATTTTGCTTATCAAAATATTAATTTCTGGGCACCACTCTAGTTTTAGACAGATCTAGAGAAACTGTTTAGTCTAGTCTCATTAATCTAAAGGAAGTAAATTCTTCTTGTTTTCGAACATTTCTTGATATAAACAGGGAAACATTAATGTCTTTATGGGATTTTATTAAAGATTATACAATGGTGAATAATATGACGGAACATGGTAAAGCATTAAAACACAATAAGGGTTGAACACAATGGGAATACACAGGGATAAACAGTTGCATGGAGGATATGATGAAACCAGGAATGTTTTGTACAGTTTAATCTAGATTGGGGGAATTTAAAGGGACTTTTAACGGGAAAAGGAGATGGAGGCTTGGGGCTAGAGTTTGGACTTTGTAATGCCGCCAAGGCAGTTGTGTCACGCTGGACTTACTCTGTAGTCAGCGGGTGCTGGCCCGGTTCGGTGTGGTCGATATCAGTGGTCCGAGACGAAGGCCCTGAATGTTCTCCAGAAAGTCCGTAACTTGCTGATGAAGCGCTCCACACACCAGGGGTGCCGTCACGTGCAGATCTCTTCCAGGGGTGGGGGTCGCCGTGCACCCAGGGGAAGAGAACAAAAGCGTCTAGTTGCTGTCCAAACTCGCACGGCCTCTCATCGGTTGTACCGTGTAAAAGTTGAAGTTTGTGTAGGTTATGTCACGGTCCATGAAAGAGTTCTCAGCTGTTGCTTTGCTGGTTAAAACTTGCTTCTGCGCGCTCTTTTGGGGAAGAGCAGGCGCTTTAGCAGGCACGGTCTTTAGAACGAAGGAAAGTTAACTCGCTTTCCACGAGGCCCAGGTTTGCGGCGGCGAGGCAGTCCTACTGGACCGTCCGCCAGAAGGCCGCAGGCTCACCGAGAAGGGTGAAAGGTGCGAAGGGTGAAGCAGGCTGCCAGAAGGGAGAAGGGAGAAGGGATGATTCTCTGGGAGCGTGCCAGTTTTGTCACCTTTGGAAAAGGGGCGTGTCTTACGAAGAAGGGTGTTGCCTTGGCAAGTTTGACTAAAGTTTAAGTGTTTAAACTAAGTTTTAAAACATTCCTTGCTTCGCAATTTCTTTTGGTTTTTCATAAACACGCAAAACACTTGTACTGCAAAGTTATACAGAGGCATTTGTCAGGACATGATGGAAACAATTGTTACATTTCCTTAAAACAGAACACAACCTGCAAACAAAACTAGGATGAGGAGTTCTCGCCACGACTCCGGCCCTGGAAAAGAACAGTATAACAACAGCACATTAATACAATAATTCTTTTATTAAAATAACAAAATATCCTTTGGGGAGAAGTCAATAGTTCTCTGTCCGGTCAAACACAAGGGGGTAGTGTCTGACCATCAGAAGTTCAGGGTTTTGGTGTGATCAAACGCATTCCTACGTCCTTCTTGAGTGCTAAAGAAAGTTCTGGGTAAAGCTGAATCAACACCCTTTATCTTTAGGATTTACAGTCCTTGGACATGGTGCCAGGATGTGGTGCTGGTCCTGAGTCACCTTTGACCTGGGATGCGTCCCTGGCCAGGTTTTGTCCTGGTCATGTCAACAACGCAGAATAGTTAATCACGGTTTACTGAAGGTTCCTGAGTCCTTAGTAAAACAGTTTGGAGGTCTGTAAATGATAAAAGACAGATGTTATAATCCGTGTGGAGTTTTGTGCAAACTCTTGTTTGCTGGGGCCTCTCTGGAAGTGATAAGTGTGGAATTATGGAGACTGATCTGCTACAGTCCCCCCCTTTCGACACGATGCTGGTTCCACAAGTTTCGTGTCGACATCCTTGCAGACCAGGGAGTAAGCCACACGTTAAACACACACAAAAGCCTTGGCGTCACACATATGTACTAATGTAAACCTGATTAAGGGAAACACATTAATCATAATTTGGAGTGGCTTTGTCTGTTTTAGGGGCAAAGTTGGACAGGGTGGTTAGAGGAGGTACCTAATGGTTATGTTTGATCATAACAAAAGATACAATGCAGAAGTCTTCTCATTGTTAGGCTTTTCACTGAGAGGCTGGTGTCTCTAAGCGTGTCAGTCATCAGCAAGGTGACCAGTTGCGTGTGTGCATAGTCTACCGCGGAGAGGGTTTCGTTTAGTCTCACTGTTAGTGCTTGCCACTGACAGTGTTCTTCACGCTTTCCTGCCGTTTTGGAGTTGCTGTTGTCGTTGGCTGATCTGCGCTTTTAGAGGAACTGCTAACAATGGTTACAGTTAATTGGGGTTTTAACTGTAGAGAGGGGATTAAATCGATGGAGTCAGATTTAAATTTGTATTGGCTGTTAGCAATTGCCTGTTGGCTGGATGTTAATTTAGGGCTAGCAGTGCTGTGGTGTGGGTGATGCTAGTCTGTGAAATTAACAATTCAGGAGCAGGGGGTTAAGTCTGTTCAGACGTAACAGCAGTGTTGTCGTGGGTAGCTGTTTTAGTAAGCTTTTTAATGCGTCATTCAATTTAGCAGCTCCTTAGAGAGAAGTCACAAAGTCACACTTATATTGAGCCAAATTAACTGCATGGGTCAGTAGCAAAGCTACTTACAGTACAGGTAATATGTCACAATAATAGTGGAGTTTAGTTTCCTATGTATTGCGCATTTAAGTTATTAAACAGTGTTATCTGCGGCCGTATTAACAAATGTTAATTTACTTATAAGATTAATCACTGAGGTGTTTCAGTGTCAATGAAAGCTTTAAACTATTCATTAATTATCAAAGCTGTAAGCTTTTCGATCAGCGTCACTACTTTCAGGGAAGGGTGTACTTCCTTTGAGTGACCGCATGAGGAGGCGTGGAGCTTATCCCTGTGACTTAGTGGTTTAGCACCTCCCTTCCGCTAGGGGTGATAGAGACTCTCGGGAGTCTGTGGTTTCGCACCTCCTTTCCGCTTAGGGGCGAAAGAGACTCTCGCGAGTCTGAGATTTCCGGAGTGACGTTTCCGGCCCGCCCCTTTGGGGGTCCTGGCGCGCTTGCTTTCAGCTTCCAGTCAGAGGTTCACTCTGGACGAGTCTACAACTCTTAAAAACAAAAACAGCGGTTTAAAACACAGCAGGGCTTTGTACAAGGCCGGTACAAGGCCACGTTTTAAACACAAGCACATTTACCATAGCAGGCTCAAACCACGCTTTAGACAAAACGCACGGCAGCCCACGTGGCTTTTAGGGGAGAGTTTTCACAGTTAGCTAGGCTGTGAAGGCTTCCAGCACGGATTTTTAATCCGTTCGAAATACACCCCGGCTTACAAGCCTTAGGGAGACAAGTTTTCTCATAAATTCCGGTACAACGCGGCAATTTTTACAACTTGTAAGAGACAATTTTAACTTAATTCTGGTACAACGCAGCAATTAGCTTTGTCTCGGGCCCATATACACACTTTGGCTAGCGTGTTAGCATGCATGCAACATTTGCAAAGTCTTTGAGCTTTTCAGCAGACTCTAAGCAACTTTTGACAAGTATTTAATTAATGCTGGAATCTCGCAGCCATTAATAAATTTCATAATTCAAAAAGTCCTTCAGCGGACTTTAAAACAACTTTAATAAGTACTTCTTAATGCTGGAAGCTCGCAGCCATTAAAAGGATCTCAAAATGGATGCTCTGAAGGTCCACGTGTTTTACACACCCAAACCAATCCACTTCAACAAAGTCTCTCTGTCTTCAGCAGACTTTTGGCAACTTTAACAAACATTTAATTCATGCTGGAGTCTCGCAGCCATTATTCAATGTTTGAATTGACGCTTTCCGCGTCACTGTACGCACAGTATCAGACTTTCACGGGTCAGGCCAGCTGACACGGTTTGAAGTCAACACACAATTTCGATAGCGCTTCACATTTGATCACCTAGCGATGATCACACACACACACACACACAGTTAAACGCATCACCAGCTAAAGCACAGCTTAGACACAGCTTTCAGTGGACAGCAATTTGTGTAAAGACTTTAGGTGTTATTTAATAATTTCAATGTTTAATCAAGAATATTCTTCCAAGGCCTCACGAGGGCACCAAAAATAATACTGTAGTGAATATGGTCTTATTAATAATTAATATGAATGTTAATTATGAAAATTAATAATTAATATTTTGCTTATCAAAATATTAATTTCTTTCGGGCACCACTCTAGTTTTAGACAGATCTAGAGAAACTGTTTAGTCTAGTCTCATTAATCTAAAGGAAGTAAATTCTTCTTGTTTTCGAACATTTCTTGATATAAACAGGGAAACATTAATGTCTTTATGGGATTTTATTAAAGATTATACAATGGTGAATAATATGACGGGAACATGGTAAAGCATTAAAACACAATAAGGGTTGAACACAATGGGAATACACAGGGATAAACAGTTGCATGGAGGATATGATGAAACCAGGAATGTTTTGTACAGTTTAATCTAGATTGGGGGAATTTAAAGGGACTTTTAACGGGAAAAGGAGATGGAGGCTTCGGGGCTAGAGTTTGGACTTTGTAATGCCGCCAAGGCAGTTGTGTCACGTGCGGACTTACTCTGTAGTCAGCGGGTGCTGGCCCGGTTCGGTGTGGTCGATATCAGTGGTCCGAGACGAGCGTCCTGAATGTTCTCCAGAAAGTCCGTAACTTGCTGATGAAGCGCTCCACACACCAGGGGTGCCGTCACGTGCAGATCTCTTCCAGGGGTGGGGTCGCGTGCACCCAGGGAAGAGAACAAAAGCGTCTAGTTGCTGTCCAAACTCGCGGCCTCTCATCGGTTGTACCGTGTAAAAGTTGAAGTTTGTGTAGGTTATGTCACGGTCCATGAAAGAGTTCTCAGCTGTTGCTTTGCTGGTTAAAACTTGCTTCTGCGCGCTCTTTGGGGAAGAGCAGGCGCTTTAGCAGGCACGGTCTTTAGAACGAAGGAAAGTTAACTCGTTTCCACGAGGCCCAGGTTTGCGGCGGCGAGGCAGTCCTACTGGACCGTCCGCCAGAAGGCCGCAGGCTCACCGAGAAGGGTGAAAGGTGCGAAGGGTGAAGCAGGCTGCCAGAAGGGAGAAGGGAGAAGGGATGATTCTCTGGGAGCGTGCCAGTTTTGTCACCTTTGGAAAAGGGGCGTGTCTTACGAAGAAGGGTGTTGCCTTGGCAAGTTTGACTAAAGTTTAAGTGTTTAAACTAAGTTTTAAAACATTCCTTGCTTCGCAATTTCTTTTGGTTTTTCATAAACACGCAAAACACTTGTACTGCAAAGTTATACAGAGGCATTTGTCAGGACATGATGGAAACAATTGTTACATTTCCTTAAAACAGAACACAACCTGCAAACAAAACTAGGATGAGGAGTTCTCGCCACGACTCCGCGTCCTGGAAAAGAACAGTATAACAACAGCACATTAATACAATAATTCTTTTATTAAAATAACAAAATATCCTTTGGGGAGAAGTCAATAGTTCTCTGTCCGGTCAAACACAAGGGGTAGTGTCTGACCATCAGAAGTTCAGGGTTTTGGTGTGATCAAACGCATTCCTACGTCCTTCTTGAGTGCTAAAGAAAGTTCTGGGTAAAGCTGAATCAACACCCTTTATCTTTAGGATTTACAGTCCTTGGACATGGTGCCAGGATGTGGTGCTGGTCCTGAGTCACCTTTGACCTGGGATGCGTCCTGGCCAGGTTTTGTCCTGGTCATGTCAACAACGCAGAATAGTTAATCACGGTTTACTGAAGGTTCCTGAGTCCTTAGTAAAACAGTTTGGAGGTCTGTAAATGATAAAAGACAGATGTTATAATCCGTGTGGAGTTTTGTGCAAACTCTTGTTTGCTGGGGCCTCTCTGGAAGTGATAAGTGTGGAATTATGGAGACTGATCTGCTACAGTCCCCTTTTCGACACGATGCTGGTTCCACAAGTTTCGTGTCGACATCCTTGCAGACCAGGAGTAAGCCACACGTTAAACACACACAAAAGCCTTGGCGTCACACATATGTACTAATGTAAACCTGATTAAGGGAAACACATTAATCATAATTTGGAGTGGCTTTGTCTGTTTTAGGGGCAAAGTTGGACAGGGTGGTTAGAGGAGGTACCTAATGGTTATGTTTGATCATAACAAAAGATACAATGCAGAAGTCTTCTCATTGTTAGGCTTTTCACTGAGAGGCTGGTGTCTCTAAGCGTGTCAGTCATCAGCAAGGTGACCAGTTGCGTGTGTGCATAGTCTACCGCGGAGAGGGTTTCGTTTAGTCTCACTGTTAGTGCTTGCCACTGACAGTGTTCTTCACGCTTTCCCTGCCGTTTTGGAGTTGCTGTTGTCGTTGGCTGATCTGCGCTTTTAGAGGAACTGCTAACAATGGTTACAGTTAATTGGGGTTTTAACTGTAGAGAGGGGATTAAATCGATGGAGTCAGATTTAAATTTGTATTGGCTGTTAGCAATTGCCTGTTGGCTGGATGTTAATTTAGGGCTAGCAGTGCTGTGGTGTGGGTGATGCTAGTCTGTGAAATTAACAATTCAGGAGCAGGGGGTTAAGTCTGTTCAGACGTAACAGCAGTGTTGTCGTGGGTAGCTGTTTTAGTAAGCTTTTTAATGCGTCATTCAATTTAGCAGCTCCTTAGAGAGAAGTCACAAAGTCACACTTATATTGAGCCAAATTAACTGCATGGGTCAGTAGCAAAGCTACTTACAGTACAGGTAATATGTCACAATAATAGTGGAGTTTAGTTTCCTATGTATTGCGCATTTAAGTTATTAAACAGTGTTATCTGCGAAGCCGTATTAACAAATGTTAATTTACTTATAAGATTAATCACTGAGGTGTTTCAGTGTCAATGAAAGCTTTAAACTATTCATTAATTATCAAAGCTGTAAGCTTTTCGATCAGCGTCACTACTTTCAGGAAGGGTGTACTTCCTTTGAGTGACCGCATGAGGGAGGCGTGGAGCTTATCCCTGTGACTTAGTGGTTTAGCACCTCCCTTCCGCTAGGGGTGATAGAGACTCTCGGGAGTCTGTGGTTTCGCACCTCCTTTCCGCTAGGGGCGAAAGAGACTCTCGCGAGTCTGAGATTTCGGAGTGACGTTTCCGGCCCGCCCCTTTGGGGTCCTGGCGAAGCTTGCTTTCAGCTTCCAGTCAGAGGTTCACTCTGGACGAGTCTACAACTCTTAAAAAAACAAAAACAGCGGTTTAAAACACAGCAGGGCTTTGTACAAGGCCGGTACAAGGCCACGCGTTTTAAACACAAGCACATTTACCATAGCAGGCTCAAACCACGTTTTTAGACAAAACGCACGGCAGCCCACGTGGCTTTTAGGGGAGAGTTTTCACAGTTAGCTAGGCTGTGAAGGCTTCCAGCACGGATTTTTAATCCGTTGAAATACACCCCGGCTTACAAGCCTTAGGGAGACAAGTTTTCTCATAAATTCGCAACGCGGCAATTTTTACAACTTGTAAGAGACAATTTTAACTTAATTCTGGTACAACGCAGCAATTAGCTTTGTCTCGGGCCCATATACACACTTTGGCTAGCGTGTTAGCATGCATGCAACATTTGCAAAGTCTTTGAGCTTTTCAGCAGACTCTAAGCAACTTTTGACAAGTATTTAATTAATGCTGGAATCTCGCAGCCATTAATAAATTTCATAATTCAAAAAGTCCTTCAGCGGACTTTAAAACAACTTTAATAAGTACTTCTTAATGCTGGAAGCTCGCAGCCATTAAAAGGATCTCAAAATGGATGCTCTGAAGGTCCACGTGTTTTACACACCCAAACCAATCCACTTCAACAAAGTCTCTCTGTCTTCAGCAGACTTTTGGCAACTTTAACAAACATTTAATTCATGCTGGAGTCTCGCAGCCATTATTCAATGTTTGAATTGACGCTTTCCGCGTCACTGTACGTACAGTATCAGACTTTCACGGGTCAGGCCAGCTGACACGGTTTGAAGTCAACACACAATTTCGATAGCGCTTCACATTTGATCACCTAGCGATGATCACACACACACACACACACAGTTAAACGCATCACCAGCTAAAGCACAGCTTAGACACAGCTTTCAGTGGACAGCAATTTGTGTAAAGACTTTAGGTGTTATTTAATAATTTCAATGTTTAATCAAGAATATTCTTCCAAGGCCTCACGAGGCACCAAAAATAATACTGTAGTGAATATGGTCTTATTAATAATTAATATGAATGTTAATTATGAAAATTAATAATTAATATTTTGCTTATCAAAATATTAATTTCTTTCGGGCACCACTCTAGTTTTAGACAGATCTAGAGAAACTGTTTAGTCTAGTCTCATTAATCTAAAGGAAGTAAATTCTTCTTGTTTTCGAACATTTCTTGATATAAACAGGGAAACATTAATGTCTTTATGGGATTTTATTAAAGATTATACAATGGTGAATAATATGACGGAACATGGTAAAGCATTAAAACACAATAAGGGTTGAACACAATGGGAATACACAGGGATAAACAGTTGCATGGAGGATATGATGAAACCAGGAATGTTTTGTACAGTTTAATCTAGATTGGGGAATTTAAAGGGACTTTTAACGGAAAAGGAGATGGAGGCCGGGGCTAGAGTTTGGACTTTGTAATGCCGCCAAGGCAGTTGTGTCACGCATGCGACTTACTCTGTAGTCAGCGGGTGCTGGCCCGGTTCGGTGTGGTCGATATCAGTGGTCCGAGACGAAGGCGTCCTGAATGTTCTCCAGAAAGTCCGTAACTTGCTGATGAAGCGCTCCACACACCAGGGGTGCCGTCACGTGCAGATCTCTTCCAGGGGTGGGGTCGCCGTGCACCCAGGGAAGAGAACAAAGCGTCTAGTTGCTGTCCAAACTCGCACGGCCTCTCATCGGTTGTACCGTGTAAAAGTTGAAGTTTGTGTAGGTTATGTCACGGTCCATGAAAGAGTTCTCAGCTGTTGCTTTGCTGGTTAAAACTTGCTTCTCGCGCGCTCTTTGGGGAAGAGCAGGCGCTTTAGCAGGCACGGTCTTTAGAACGAAGGAAAGTTAACTCGTTTCCACGAGGCCCAGGTTTGCGGCGGCGAGGCAGTCCTACTGGACCGTCCGCCAGAAGGCCGCAGGCTCACCGAGAAGGGTGAAAGGTGCGAAGGGTGAAGCAGGCTGCCAGAAGGGAGAAGGGAGAAGGGATGATTCTCTGGGAGCGTGCCAGTTTTGTCACCTTTGGAAAAGGGGCGTGTCTTACGAAGAAGGGTGTTGCCTTGGCAAGTTTGACTAAAGTTTAAGTGTTTAAACTAAGTTTTAAAACATTCCTTGCTTCGCAATTTCTTTTGGTTTTTCATAAACACAAAAACACTTGTACTGCAAAGTTATACAGAGGCATTTGTCAGGACATGATGGAAACAATTGTTACATTTCCTTAAAACAGAACACAACCTGCAAACAAAACTAGGATGAGGAGTTCTCGTCACGACTCCGCGTCCTGGAAAAGAACAGTATAACAACAGCACATTAATACAATAATTCTTTTATTAAAATAACAAAATATCCTTTGGGAGAAGTCAATAGTTCTCTGTCCGGTCAAACACAAGGGGGTAGTGTCTGACCATCAGAAGTTCAGGGTTTTGGTGTGATCAAACGCATTCCTACGTCCTTCTTGAGTGCTAAAGAAAGTTCTGGGTAAAGCTGAATCAACACCCTTTATCTTTAGGATTTACAGTCCTTGGACATGGTGCCAGGATGTGGTGCTGGTCCTGAGTCACCTTTGACCTGGGATGCGTCCCTGGCCAGGTTTTGTCCTGGTCATGTCAACAACGCAGAATAGTTAATCACGGTTTACTGAAGGTTCCTGAGTCCTTAGTAAAACAGTTTGGAGGTCTGTAAATGATAAAAGACAGATGTTATAATCCGTGTGGAGTTTTGTGCAAACTCTTGTTTGCTGGGGCCTCTCTGGAAGTGATAAGTGTGGAATTATGGAGACTGATCTGCTACAGTCCCCCCTTTTCGACACGATGCTGGTTCCACAAGTTTCGTGTCGACATCCTTGCAGACCAGGAGTAAGCCACACGTTAAACACACACAAAAGCCTTGGCGTCACACATATGTACTAATGTAAACCTGATTAAGGGAAACACATTAATCATAATTTGGAGTGGCTTTGTCTGTTTTAGGGGCAAAGTTGGACAGGGTGGTTAGAGGAGGTACCTAATGGTTATGTTTGATCATAACAAAAGATACAATGCAGAAGTCTTCTCATTGTTAGGCTTTTCACTGAGAGGCTGGTGTCTCTAAGCGTGTCAGTCATCAGCAAGGTGACCAGTTGCGTGTGTGCATAGTCTACCGCGGAGAGGGTTTCGTTTAGTCTCACTGTTAGTGCTTGCCACTGACAGTGTTCTTCACGCTTTCCCTGCCGTTTTGGAGTTGCTGTTGTCGTTGGCTGATCTGCGCTTTTTAGAGGAACTGCTAACAATGGTTACAGTTAATTGGGGTTTTAACTGTAGAGAGGGGATTAAATCGATGGAGTCAGATTTAAATTTGTATTGGCTGTTAGCAATTGCCTGTTGGCTGGATGTTAATTTAGGGCTAGCAGTGCTGTGGTGTGGGTGATGCTAGTCTGTGAAATTAACAATTCAGGAGCAGGGGTTAAGTCTGTTCAGGCGTAACAGCAGTGTTGTCGTGGGTAGCTGTTTTAGTAAGCTTTAATGCGTCATTCAATTTAGCAGCTCCTTAGAGAGAAGTCACAAAGTCACACTTATATTGAGCCAAATTAACTGCATGGGTCAGTAGCAAAGCTACTTACAGTACAGGTAATATGTCACAATAATAGTGGAGTTTAGTTTCCTATGTATTGCGCATTTAAGTTATTAAACAGTGTTATCTGCGAAGCCGTATTAACAAATGTTAATTTACTTATAAGATTAATCACTGAGGTGTTTCAGTGTCAATGAAAGCTTTAAACTATTCATTAATTATCAAAGCTGTAAGCTTTTCGATCAGCGTCACTACTTTCAGGGAAGGGTGTACTTCCTTTGAGTGACCGCATGAGGGAGGCGTGGAGCTTATCCCTGTGACTTAGTGGTTTAGCACCTCCCTTCCGCTAGGGGTGATAGAGACTCGGGAGTCTGTGGTTTCGCACCTCCTTTCCGCTAGGGGGCGAAAGAGACTCTCGCGAGTCTGAGATTTCCGGAGTGACGTTTCCGGCCCGCCCCTTTGGGGGTCCTGGCGCGAAGCTTGCTTTCAGCTTCCAGTCAGAGGTTCACTCTGGACGAGTCTACAACTCTTAAAAAAAACAAAAACAGCGGTTTAAAACACAGCAGGGCTTTGTACAAGGCCGGTACAAGGCCACGTTTTAAACACAAGCACATTTACCATAGCAGGCTCAAACCACGTTTTTAGACAAAACGCACGGCAGCCCACGTGGCTTTTAGGGGGAGAGTTTTCACAGTTAGCTAGGCTGTGAAGGCTTCCAGCACGGATTTTTAATCCGTTCGAAATACACCCCGGCTTACAAGCCTTAGGGGAGACAAGTTTTCTCATAAATTCCGGTACAACGCGGCAATTTTACAACTTGTAAGAGACAATTTTAACTTAATTCTGGTACAACGCAGCAATTAGCTTTGTCTCGGGCCCATATACACACTTTGG
>JALDNG010002405.1:0-39052 GCA_024349245.1 Neodontobutis hainanensis | reverse complement strand
TAAAATTAATTTATATCTAATGGTATCTAGACCTTAATTAATTTTTGGAAAATATTTTTAAAGGCGGATATATAGAAGAAAATAGTTATTTTTACATTTTCAAATATGATCTGAACACCATTATTATAATTTTACAGAGAAAATAATCTGATAGCTCTTAACAGCTAACTATTTATTCAAAAAGACTAGATTATAAGTGATCTACGGATTGTAAAATAATATTTTAAAATTGAAAAATTAATTCTACAGAATTTTCCAATTTGATCACATTTTAAAATTATAACTCATTGAATTACAATTAATTTAGTCGATGTAGTTTTATTATTGAAAATTATAATTTGAGTTTTAAGGGGAACAATGTTTAGAATGGTATCCCGTTTGACTAAAAACGTTGAATGAGGGTAATCATAACTTTTTAGGTACATATCTGTTGGGTTATTTTTTGGTGTTAAAAATTACGATATTTAGACAGTTTTTATTCAAGATAATTTATCAACTACACCAAAAATTAAAAATTAATCTCTTTGATCATTTATTAAAATTTTTTATTGTCAAATAATTTGAAAGAAAATCAAACGTTACATCTATGAATACTTAAATTATAAGTTGAAAATATTTTCAATTTTTAATATCGTAAAATAGATAAGAAGAAATGCTCATATCCAAATATTATTAAATAATAAATTGCATATAGATCTGTCTCCACAAATTTATAGTTGATGAACGGAACCGATAAAAATAAAATTAACTAAATACTTTGATATACCTAAAATTTACTGAGTTTTTGTAAAAACTTTTTTTAAGAATTCCAAAATCAAATTTATTTTTCTTATGGTTTCACTAAATTCGTATTTATTTACGTTACAAAAAGATCATAATTTCTGTTGATTAAATTAACGCACAAGCACTAAGCTTTTTATTAATATTATTTTTTTATATAATAAAAAATTCCTCGAAATTTTTTTCATCTTTTTTTTACATTAAATTGTTTTACTGACATTTTTTATGTTTTATAACATTTTGAATTTAAATTTATGCAAATTCTGTGTTTTTTATATCAGTATTTCTTTAACTATATAGGTCGAGATATAAAATTTTTGTTGCTTCCATAATGCTTTTAGGTCAATGAAGACATGCCGAATTTTACATAATATTTTACAATTTTATATTATTGAGTGAAAATTTTTATTTTTGCATACTATTTCGGTAACAAACAAGTACAGTAATTTTCATCAATAGCTCGACGAGATGCCTCTCGTTGAAAATTCATTTTCTCGCTTATATGATTTTAAAGGATTTAGCTATCTAAAGATATAAAGCCAAAATAAGAGTCCAAATAAAACAGAGAACAGCTTAATCCTGGTTACGTGTCGTAGGCTGATTTTAAATTAAAACCGTCGTGCTACATGATTATTGTTAACCTTATTTAATTTATTGATACAAATTATTGTTTAAAAACAGAGAGTTGAAAAAAACCGACGTTAATATTTTTAGAATTTGTAAAAGAAGGAACAGAGAGGAGCTTGGAATCATTTTTATCATATTAATTTTACTGTGGCTCTATGGATAATTTTATGAGTGGTCACCACATGAAGCAGCAAGCTTTTGAAACTGACAGTAATTTAAACATCAATGAAATGAGTTAAATCTGTTGATCATTAAGTTAGTGCGACAAAGGCAAAGGGATAAAGAAAAAAAATAGTTCGAAATACGATTTTGATTTTAATCGATATAGGTTCATTCATAAACCTAAAAACGATCATTTACAATATATCTTTTCTTGGTAGGTATTGTTTAAAAATCAATGTAATCGAATAAACTGAGAAGACATCATGATACCAAACATTCAGTGTTAAAAGTAAAAAAAACTTTTGTGTGAAAAGTATTTTAATTTATGAAGCAGAGAACTTTTTAAAATATTTTTATTTTTAAACTCAAATTTAAGTATGTATTTCCTGAGAATTGCGCTTTCAAATAATGCTCACAGTGTCGTTAATGATTTAACTTTCTAGCTGCAATGGATTTTTGTGTAATCAAGATTAATTATTTTGAAACTTAAAAACTAATATCATTAAAATTTAAGATTATATCGTTTAAAGGCCGATTGTTGAGATATATGAGGATTTTACATTCATATTATTTTTGCGATTATAGCAAGTAGAATTTGCCTATCATCTTAATGAATATACAGATATAGCTTGCTTGTGTCAGCTACTTGTTTATGTTTATTCATTCAATAGATTGAAATTTAAGAACATCTTCTTTTCTGTAAACCATATCGTCTGTATCAACTGTCAAATTACTTTTAACAATATTTTGCTACTTTATAAGTTCTTTAAGTTTTCATTGACGCAGTGTTTTACTCTTTGCACTGAAGAAACAGCATTCATGACAGTGAGGCAAACCCTAGACTTGAAACATAAATTTGAGCAGAAACCTCACATACTATTTCGAAGTTCTGAATGATTCATTTTCAAGCTCTGGCGAGTAAGTCTTCATATCAACTTTACTGAGATTGTATCTGAATATGAGAGGATTGTTAAATTCATTAAGACAAGCCAATGCTACTACATTATCTGTTATTGATAAAATTATACGCTGAATCTTATCTTGAACACAAACATCTCTTCTCCAAACTGAGGTATGTTGCTTAGCTCCTGAGTAATATCAACGTGTGATAGCGGAATTGAATTTAATCTTTGATATGCCCAATGCGTAAATAGTATATATATATCAAGTTATCATTTTCGTATATGTTGAAGTCTTCTCTTCTAGAAGAGCAGACAGTTAAAGAACTTTTTTGCTTCCAGTTTTATATGGATTCTTTTACATAACGACGTGATAACTTGTGTAACTTACTTGATAATAATTTGAGAAAATTGTACTCGATTTGAGTAAGTTTTGATGCCATATCGCCTATTTTACTGGCACTCTATAAGATATATTCTTTTATTTTTAAATTGAAAACCTTGTCTTCCCACATTTTTCAAGTTGCCGTTTGATCGATCATGAAAAATCTCTTTTTAGAATTACATGTGGTTATAATTCATTATAATAGGCTTAGAAACCGTTGTCGAGAGAATATTTAATGTTCTCGGCTCATGAACTAATTCTGATTGGCACATCAAATTCATAGCGAATCTGAACGATAAGAATTTACTAAGCAGAAAACTGGGTATTCAAAAGTATCAATATCATTCATAAACTCTGAGACTCATTGATATAAGTTTGAACGAACCTATCCACGTATCTGATCGATTCTGAATGACATAGTAGTAAAATAATGCTCAATTCCCATTCAAACAACAAAAGCACTGAAGATTGATTACGGTATTTGAGGTTCATTATCAGATATAACATTCGGAAAACACTCAGATTAAAAAAATATATGGAAGATGAAAACCAAATGCTTTTAACAAAGAAGAAATTACCTGAGTACTAATCAACTTATTTTAAGTCATAAATATTCCTATATGGGACCTACAATATCTATAAACTAGTTCGAATGTATTGGTCAATTTATTCTTATAGCTGAATTCAATTGTTCTGTGCGTTCGCGTTTGTCGCACACGCTGAACAAGCTCGAACTATTTTTTAAATAACCTGGTCTACTTTTTCCAGAAAATAAACAATTTAGTCGCCCATGAAATTTAGACCGAATAAAGCCACAATGTTCTGTATGAATCCTTTAAGGTTTTTGTTTCATTAACTTATCTTCAATAATGATATGAATCAACCCACCTCTGTGAACCAGAGTACAATCGTCTTCAGACAGATGGTATTTATTTGAATAATAAAAATACAGGAAAGAACCTTTTTCAATATGAAACCAGCCAATTTTCAAGTAGGTATCAACAATTTTTAACATACTATATTTTCCAGTCTGGATAATCAAAATGTCAATCATATAAATTGATTTGATCCAAATCGAATATGAACTATCATATTCAGAATAAGGTCTACTGCTTGCATTTATTTTGACAGGTTATCTGGATTAATATTCATCCGTGTGCTCCTTAACCTCAAGAATAATTTATAAACAATCAAAGAATAGATTCTACCTTTAAGTTCTTTGTGAGGCAAGGCCTAGAAAAGCATTTTTGAAATCATACAAGTTAATGATCGTTTCGTTTTACGCACAATTAAGAACTCGCGACCATATTGGTATGAATGAAGTTTTTTCAGGATAAATTTCACTGCTTAAAAATTCTTTATCTAATGAGAGAAACTCTTTCAATTAAGGTTGAGGGTTTTCGAGGCATTAAAAATTGTCTTCTCTATGCCATATGTGTAGCGATGAAGTGTGACTGCTCATATTCCTCACGAAAAACTTTGGATGTAAGGATCGATGGGAAATTCGCATCTTACATTGTTATGTTAGAAGCTGTAATCAACTGCTGTTTGATATTTATGAACGTTTTCTGCTAATTCTATAACCACATGAATTTTACCACTTTTTTTCATAGAAATTTAATGGTTTTCATATTGACAAAAAATGGATATAAATTAAAATAAAAAGTTAGCATTACAGGAAGATAAATTATATGATAAATCAGAAAAGATATTTTCTTTTGATTTTCTGTTTTTGGGGAAAGGAATACACTTAATATAGAATTTACTTGACAGATGAATGTCATCTCATATTTGAAAATTTCGAATATAACTACCTAAAGGATTCTATATTATACTCAAAATTAGTCATGAATTTGTCCAGGATTCCAAATTGTCTGTCTTGTTAAACTCGAAGAATATTATGTCATGAATACAAAGCGTATTTGGGAATATCAGCCAACAATGATTCGATATATCGCTGGTATACAGCAGCCTATCAAATGACTCCGAACGGAAGCTGCCTGTAACAATACAGTCTAGAAGGCCTGTGGATAAACTTCTCTCTGCCTCGAATACATTGTTATGAGGGACTAATTTAAAAAAGCTTCACTAAAGTCTAATTTTGAGATAATATTCATTGCATTGATCCTAATAATTTTCTTCTATCGTTTTAATCTGGATCTACTCAACCTTAAGTGTGGAATTCAATCCTACCTGGATATCATAAGACCATAAAGAACATGATTACCATAGAAACTAAAACAATTTTCAAAGCACATTTGCTAGTTTCAGATCGTTCCAAAAATCTCTACGCGGACAAAAAGAAAATTATTTTTCGACCTTTCCTTTGAATACAAACGGAATGTCGAAGATTACCAAAAATGGATATTGCTTTTTTTTAAATAAAGTTTTGCACAGAAATCTATGCTTTCCCCAAATCTTGACTAGTTTAATATTTTATAAACGTTTTCTTGTCACTTCTGCAATGATGGTCTTAGCAGTTTTTGAAATATTTCATTTGCATTCTAAAATGATATTCAGATCGAGTTTGATCACTTTGATATCGTCGATTGGCTAGACATTGGAACAGTTAGAAGAATAGTTTTGAATATTTTTACATATAGCAGTTTTTCTCTCGAATGAGATTTTGGTAATTGAACATCTTCTGATATAAATCAGTTGCCACTAAATGTTCTGAAAAAACAAGATCAGTTCTATTTTACAGCAAGGTTTTTACAATCGCTTATTTTTGAATCAATGATATTTCGACAATGGGCCTATATCAAATATAAAAAAAATATCTTTGCCCTGACATTTGATTGGCAGAGTAATTAATTAATATGATAATTCTTCTCACTTCTTTGATAAAATCTTTGTCAGACCTTAACTTGTACCTCTAATATGGCTTTCTATTAGGGTCGCATAAATTGCGTACATCCTGAAGATGATATAGTTCTTTGCAACTATTTCAAATTATGGGAAAATGAGGGCACTTGTTTTCATTTGTGAGTCATAAAAATTTTTACGCTTTTTCGTTTTTTCGAATTATTTTTCTAAGTTGTTTAAACCACTATGGCCTCATCTATTTTATAAATGGTCTTAAAAGTCTAACAAATTGACTCGGATACAAACAAACATTGATCATTCATAGGGTTCTTCTGTTGAGGTTAAGCTGACTGAATATATCTGTGGCTTCTCAAAAATTATTTATTTCTGAATATGTAAACCTACCACTGAACAATTACCGTTATTTTTAGAACTTATAAATTGGGATCGTTTTGCTTTAGATCTTGTTTCGCCGATTATTTCATTAAAATCTGATCACGCTTGAGTGTGCATCGATTGAATTCAACCCTGACATGAATGAACTGGATATCCTGATCATTATAATCAGACATAGGTCTCGAAATTTTTTCGAGTACACACTCTTGTTCAAATCTTAGGTTAATTTTACCTAGCAGCGTGAATTCCTCACAATTTATGAGAAGGGTTTGGTTATTTCTTTCTGAATCGACAAGAAATGGTGTCTAAAAATGAGTTCCGAGTCTTTTTAATATATCGCAAACGGATCTTTAAAGGCATAGAATTCCTAGAAAGCTAGAATCGAAGAAATTTAGGAAACGATAAGCGAAATTCTATCAAAATAATGGTTCATTTGCTCTCTTTGAGCTGAAACAAGAGCCTCTGTTTGTTCGTACTGAGCCTTTATCAGAGTGTTCAGGATTTTTGAAAAATCTTACATCTCTTCTCTACTAAATATGTCCACGTGATATCAGAATTAATATTTATCAATGATTTGCGCAATCCGCTAAAAGTTTGTCTATATAAATATATATCACAGGGAAGATGATCCAACGCATTTTTGAGTTCGCAGTGAACTTATAGAATTTTTCTCAGTAAAATGGTGACCATCTATGGTTAGCTAAATATGTTAAATTGTCTGATATATTCAAAAGCTGAATTGTTTAAAATTTTTCGTTGCGGGACAACGAGTCTAACATTCCAAAATCAAATGATAGTATAAGAACATTCAAGAAAAAGCTGAAAATTTGTAAGAAGACAAAACGGTATTACAGAGTTGTTCCGTACATTAACAGTAACACGATGAAAACAAATCTGATCGAGACGTAAAATTTGTTATCATAAATTTCTAAGCACATATATGTAAATTCCGAGTATATTGATAACTATTTTCAACTGAAAATATCGGCGTCCACGACTGAAGAAGAAATCGTTTCCAATGTGGCATCTCTGATTAGACTAGTCCAGGTAAAGAATAAATGGCGTTAGTTACTTCACAGAACTATTCAAATGGCATTTGAAAAATCAACAATTACTACATTTAAGTGGCTAATATGTCATGAGCATTCTCGGTTTCATGAGAATGTGATGTATATTTTTCCATTTAAGAATAAACATTTGCGAGATACAGCTATCTCAATGGATATTAATAAAACTAAAGCTCACGTCTAAAAAGTGATGACGAAATGAGACTCTCCTAAAACAGATTTTTATTGAATTATTAAGCTTTGTAGCTCAAGATGAGATCTTAAATCACATCAGAAAACCTAGAACATGAAAAATTATTGATAAACTAGCTTGCTTTTATTCTGCAATTTATCAGAAACAGAATTTGTAACTAAGTATAAACACAAAAAAATCATTATTTTTAACTCATTTTCAAGCATTACTGATTTTGATGTTAATCTATATCGTACCGAGTTATATTTTACACTTTTAAGTGATGGTCACCCTTTTCAGACAAACACTTTTCCTGCTAAAAGGCTTCTAAGGTACAAGGTTATTAAATTATTCCTTTCAATCTCATGATAAGAAGTTATCTTTGGGTTGGATTACAATGTTGATATCTGGTTCTCTGACCTGCTACGGATCGTATTGCTTTCAAAGAATAATGCCTTAACTTTTCATATTATGCGATATTTTTGGGGTTCTGTTATGGTTTATCTCATCCCAATATCCTTTTGATAACTGATTTTTGATTCAAACTAGCTGTTTTTTGCAATACTCATTTGTATTATCCCTTTTTTATGGAAATAAATTTGAATTAAGCTATCATTGCTCATGTTCCCACAACTATGTAGCCAAAGATTACTAACTGTACATCGTAATTATCTGCCTCACATTTTTTCAGTTCGATGAGCTTAATTTCGAATGCTACATGCTCTTCAAATACAGGAATAAACTTCTCGGTGGTATTAATTTTAAAATTTTTAACGTTATTATATATGATTAATCTTTCTTTTATGATGGGTATGACTCTCTTTGCATACCTATTCCATCTAAAATAAAGAGAAAATTTTTTAGCGTCTGTATATTCCTACCTCTGCAGCAGAAATCTTCGAATTCGCTTGAAGAAACATTGTTGCCAGTTGTCCATAACCATAGGTTTTTAAGATCTTAAAACATGTCATAGAATCATATGAACACGCGATTATATTCGTTTTTCAGGGGTTATTACAGGGAAGAATTCGATATTCTTAGTCTTTGCATTGCTTATAATTAAACTTACCAGACATTTTGTCTGTAACCTATGAAAAATCGATGTGAAAACTGTTAAATGGCTATCAAAGTAGACTCTAACATGAATGTTGTAATTCGGGTAATTTCTTTATCAGAATTTGATAGCATTCTTTCACTCGTATTTCAACGTCTCGATAAATATATGGCAACTAGATGTAATCGCGTGCGGATTGTTTCATTGTGTTTGTACCTTATGATCTGTTGGCATATATATAAATACTTTATAACATCGTAAAAAAATAATTATAAATTTATCATTCAAAAATATAATGTTTTGTTCTTTCGAAAGTGATAAATATTTTTTAACGAACGAACATGAATTTTTATGAGATTATATATGATAAGACAACCTTACTAAATATATTTTTTAACTTTTGACAGATTAATTTTTGATCGTGATTCTAGTCAAATCCTTTTTTTAAAAATAAAATTATCTCAGAAGGAAAAATATGATTCATAATTTGTTTCATCAGCTATATTAATATCTGTTTTTTACGATCGTGATAGTTTACCCATTGATAAACTTTTGATTTATTTTACATATTTATTATCATGAGAATAAGTAGTAAAAATCAAGGACCATCGACTCACATGAATAGTGGCTCTTATCAATAAACCATGCGTTCCAATTAGCAACTTTTATAACCGTTTATGATCAATTGAGAAAACATAATGGTGTCCATATACAGGGATTTCCATGCATTTTAGTCAATTTTTCATTCAATTTCGTAAAAAATTTTTTATATTTAAAACAAAAGGTTTTATGCGCAAATAGTCTGTATGTATAGTAATAGAAATCAATTTTATTCATCATTTATTACTTCGCGATTCAACGATTTTCGTATATATCGCATCATGTTTCGCCAGTATCCTGAACAATCGTCAGCTGATATTGAAGTCCCGCACTCTGTTATCAAATTCATTAACACGATTTCATTTTGTGGTGCTGCATATTTAACAAAATCATTCCATTTCGCAAAACAGTTCTCAATTGGGTTAAGAAAAGGTGAATAAGGAGGAAGATACAAAAGAATATGTCCATTATTAGCGATTATTTGTTGAATAGAGGCACTCTTATGAAATAAGACATTGTCCATTATCAAAACGACTCTATTCATATTTTTTGCTGCCAATTCAACCATAAATCTCTCTATATATTGGCCATAACATAATGTATTATACGCAGTTAGAAGTGTTTCAAATTTTTCAACACCGATCTTGCTAATTGCGGCACATAGAGAAACATTACGCGATCTTAATCCAGGCGAGGAGACAATTGCTGGTTCTCCTTTTTAAGTGTATCCTCTACAAGCTCGCATTGTTGCACAAAATCCCGCTTCGTCAATGAATAAAAATAGGCGATCATCTATTTCTTCGAGTAATTTCATAAAAGCCACAGCATATTCATATCTTGACTCAATTGTTCTGGCATCATTGCGGCGTTCAGGTATTAAACTTGTTCGCTTTAGAGTATAATGGAAATTTTTAGTGTTCGACAAACTGGGGATTTCGAAACCGAAATATTAATTGTGGCTAGATTGTTTTGAATGCCTTTTAAGGTAACACAGGCATTTTCATCAACCATGTTTTTTATTGATAAACACGTCTCTTCGTTTAACTTTATGTTTCTTGGTCCACCGCGGGGATTCACCAATATACTTCCAGTTTTCCAATATAACAATATTACACTTGATACTGTTGTTCTTTTAAAATTAAACCATTCTGCTATCTCGGATGCCGTTTTTCCTTCGTTGTATTTTACTATTATTTGATTCCTTTCTTCTGCTGTTAACTATTTTTGTTCATAAAATAAATAGGTATTAAAATTATTGATAAAAATAATTTTACGAAAATGAATGAAAAATTGACGAAAATGGATGCAAATCCCTGTAAGTTGTATTAATGTTTTTACTGCAAATAATAATGCCCAGGTTTTCATTTTTGTGATGTAATATCTTTATTCGCATCTATTAAGACCCTTGAAAAGCAGATAACAGGTATTTCGATGTTTCCATATGTAAGATAGAGCAGCATGACTAAAATATCACTTTCGAAGCATCTTTTGCTCTTATCATTAGGTTTTATCATCAAAATCTGTAAGTGCTATGTCTTAAAATAACAAATTCTTAAGATTCTTAAACATTTTAAGATCTCGCTTGGTACTTCCTATGTTCTTTTTACTCTAAGTTCAATAAATGGTTTTCATTCGATGTTCAAAATTTGTTTAAAAGGTAATAAATATGAAATAAAGCCTAAAAGTTTTTAAAGTTGTTTATATTCTAGAGGTCTAGATAGGTTGACAAAACTTTTAATTCCTAATTGGATATAATGTATTTCTTGGGTGTAGATTTTCTATTTTGAGAAAGTCACTTCATACAACATAAATTAAATTTTGGATTTATGTGTTGTAACATTACGCTGTTTGAATTGTTTGAGGACATCTCATAAATTTGGCATATGATTGCCGTTATCCAAACCGGTAACTTTAATGAATGCAAGATAGCATGTCATATTTGGTAAATATAGCAAAAATAGAATCGATTATTAATTTGAAAAAGGGCACAGACAGACGATATTTCAGATGGGAGACTTTTATACACAGAAATCTCTACTGAGGTTAAATGAAATTTATTTACCTAGTAATCTTATGATACATGGAAATATGCCTCATTCAGATCCAAAACAGAAAATTTCAGTCCCAATCTCACTTTTTCGTGTTTTTCATCAATTTTGATTATGTGTTCTAAGAATTCAAACATATTTGTTTGAATGACATCTTAAGTTTCTGGCGTCTGCGAACCGACTCTATTTATTTTATTTCGTTAAATTTTTTTGCGAACCTAAATGGCTCTAAGATTGATGGATCTATCTTTCTTTAAACTCTTTATTTAACAAGTCGTTTATATTCATTCTCTACCGCCTTTATGATTGCTGATGAGAATGCTCAAGGCATGTGAACTACTTGGCTATATTGCTATCTGAGATGAATTTAATTTCTTTGGTTAATAATGCATAGATTTTTTCATTGAGTACTTAAGCATACTCTTCCAGAATTTCCTCTAATTTTGTATACCTGGTATCTGACATAACATTTCCCAGTCTAGTCATATATCGAATTCGAGCAACAAATTAATACCAATGGTAAGCTTGTAATTTCTCTCATTTTTAAACAAAGGTTGATTTTTTCTTTTATTCCATATTTCACAGAAAAATTTAGTAATCATATTGTTTTAATGGTTCTTTTACATAACCTCTTATCTCTGGTTCAGGTAATATTCTTGGCATCTACAGCTTCTTTTATCAAGAGAACCCCGTCAAAATAACTTTGCTCTAGTTTCTTAAAACATATTCATGTATAGATCGTTTATCTTTACTTTGAGTGAGTATCCATTGTAAGCGAAACTGAAGTGTTTTTCACAACTGAACAAATTAACACAATCATAACCAGATTCAAAATGACTATATTTGGCATTATCGATGTTTTTGAAATTAGCTTTACCACGTTTAACTCTATTTTTTCCTGACTCGAGGTAGAAAAAGCTTGATGGCCTTATACTCTATAGTATAGACAATTTGCGTTTGTATCTGGGGATTCCATCCCGTATTTGTACTCCTGTTTACCGTAACTTAGATAACCTTTTTTTGAATACAAAATTTTAATACAAGGTTTTGTTAACTGTTTAGCTTTATTTGTTAACCAACCAAATTTTATAAATTTATTCGAATTCATAATGTTTTAAATGGAGAGTTTTCGTGCTCTAAAAAATCGCCTGTTTTACGCTACGAAATAATAACCATAGCTTCGCTTAACACAACCTATAATGTTTAATTGTTTAAATAAAAATAATATATTTGCACTTTTTGAATCTCATGTTAATGAAGATTGAGCACAAAATCATTCCGTACTCGTTCATAGAGAGAGATTTCAAAATCGCATTGAACCGTGAGTTTCTTTTAACGGTTTAAATTACTTCAATAACGTCAAGTCTTTATACCGTCATCGTTTTCTGAAGATAACACGTAAAGGTAAAATATTTATTTTTTTATATATCGGGCTGGTATAAAATCCGATTCTCACCTTTTACCAATCGTTCCTGGTAAATACGTCCGTAATGAGGTTTTTATACCATTTTTAAACGAGTGAGCCCCAAGCTTGTTATGAAATCATTTAGTTTTAGGCCATCTAGTTTTTTTAATCGTCGATTTCTACACCTTGCATTCTGGATGCAAAGTCAAATCTAGGCCTGTAGCTTCACACGCGTATGAGTTTTCGTCGAAAGCTTAAGACTTGATGTTTCTTTTTAATTAGTGACTTTATCTGCTTCGAAATCATCGTCACCATTATGTTATCTGAGTCACACTTATCTAGCTCAAGCGAATATCACATATAAGGTTATTTTTTTACTTTAGTTGAACTTATTATTAAAATCAAATTATTTGAAAGGCATCGTTATAAATATATCTAGTGTCGTCAAACATAGTTCAGAAAAAATTAGGGTTGTCCCTTAAAATATTTAAGAACCACTGCATTAGATAGTACCAAAGTAATAAATGATCGAACACAGACTCGTCGAATTTCTACCCATGTTATGTTGAAAATCAACTGAGAATCTTAAATGAGGAATAGTGTCATTTAGATGTTCACTAAACTAGGTATTATTTATTCTTCAAATAACATTTCACAATTGCTCGAAAGGAACTATATCAATTAGACAGTTAATGTAAAATTGATGATATAGACGTCACTCGAGAATGAGAACTTAAAACTTTATGAAAGCTTCATGAGAATTAATATGCACTCTAAAAGTAGATATTAATTAGTGCTCTCATTTTGACAAAAATAAAAATTTAATAAAATCAATATACTTTAGCACAGAACAAATTAATATAATGGAATATTATTTATAACATTATTTCGTAAATGATCAATGTCAAAATTTTTAATTTAGGATTCAACTTCAAAATAAAAGATAATCTGCATCTAATATAAGTTCTACTTTTTAATTTTAATAATAATAAAGTCATCTTCTTCTTAGAAATATTCATTTTAATTTCGAAAATGAGATAAATTGTATTGCAATGATGAAAACAAGAGCATGTGTTTCCTAAAATATAGAAGCATATGAGCTAAAGTAAATAATCATTCAAACTCATCCTCTCCATTTTGAGTGTTTTATAGTCAACCTAAACCTATACTTAGAGAATGTTGAGTTTATGTTACATGTTCGAATATAGTTACAGAAACTAAATTTTTCAAAATTAAATGAATCAATAGCCAGGTGATGCTTAGCAGAGACTGTATTATCTTGATTCAGTTGTATTTCAAAATTTAAGACTCAAACTACATTATAATTGATCAAATGGGCAAGAGGAAGATCTACGATTCATTAGATTATAAAACCAACACAGAATTTTTTGTTCGAATACGTGTGTGCGTCGTCCAATGATGACATTTGATTCATTATACATTTTAAAAACAGCATAAATTATGAATTAAATTTTCGCTTGTTAGCGATTTAATATATTTTCAAATCACTTTCAAACGAATTGTTCAAAATTAAATTTCCACCATAAAAATTATCTGTCATAACAAAAGTCCATGGTGTGCTTTCGTAGTGATATAAAAGTATAAAGATATATCAAACCTCATTTGTCGATTTTCGAAGCTAAATTTAGATACAATACGCGGTATATTTAGATTCCTGCATCGAGTTGGAATTTTATAAAGAATTGAATTTCAAAACATTTTACCTTTCGAGATCTGAAAAAATGTTTATAGCGGATATGACTGAATGAGCGATATGCGTTATTCAAAGTGGGGAGCTATATGAATTTGACGTCCTTCTCTTGTGTCTATGCGACGCACTAAGCATATTAAAATACATAATCGACAAAATATTACGAGATATAAATTGTTTCATCGCAGAACGTGATTACCTGTTGATATTTATCACCTTGGTATGATAGTCATATTGAACTCAAAACTATATTTGAGCAAGATTTGTCAGGATTTCTTAAAGTAGAATATTACTAAATGTAGATTCGATTTTAGATTAGTTTCAATAATTAAGAATTTCATGTGTCAAACAGTGGAATAAAGTATTATTATTTAATCTTTCTCTAAATTCTTAAACGGAACAAACTAATAACTATATCTGAGTTAAGATCTTTCTTGTAGAGTTTTAAAGTTTAACATCGATTTATTAAAAACACGACCAAGTTCAAGCACTCTTTTAAAGACTACTTTTAAGAAACTATCTCTGGGACTTGTCGTATGAGCGAGTAGTCGTTCAATGATCTTAATGTCGCCTTTACTTCGAAGCCTTTTTTGATTAAATTGACAGTGATAAGCCCTTCAATTTGTACCGCAGTGACTCTCATGATATTTAAGGTGCACTTTAAAATAAGATCGAAATCAAACTTTACCAATCAGATTTATTTTTATCTTTGAGGTTCATAATTCATATCGATCATATCGCCTTGACATTGTTAAATGGCATAAAGAATATGTTATGAAGAAGAAATAGATGTACGCTAGTTCTTTGATAGGATAATAACACAAAATTAAACGTTTTAGGAAAAATAATATATTTACTGACAGCAGATTACTCGAAATAATCCTGATTTTAATCTTTCCAGATTTTGGAATAATCAAAATTATATTGATAAAAATGGCATTTATCATCTTATAAAATCATCTTAAGACCTTAAACATGAGGAAACAATACTACGTACATCACATCTAGCATAACTTTTAAATTTAAAACCAAAACTCGAAAGCTAAAGCTTAATCATTTTTCATTCAAAATCTCGGTGTCTAAAACTCTTTATACCAGTAGAAATTCAAATGGTTTGTTTCTCTATTTCACACAAAAACAATGTATCACATTGCCATTTATAAGTATGAAGATACTTTTAGCAGAACATGATTCTGGCAAACGCTCCTAAATGATCTAACTTCTCATTTAAAATGTTTCGTTAAATGCACCCAATACAAGTGTATTATATCTACTCTACGTTCAGAACAGGTATCAATGAAATTCAACCACACTCTTACAATGTGAATGGTTGATTTTACTTTTTGATTCCAATAAACCTTTGAGAAAAAAATTTCATTTTTTGTTGGCAATATTATTTAATATTTAAAAATTCAAGAATTTCATGACTAAAAGTCATAACTCGCAACTATGGCCTTATTATAAATAGTTGGTACTAGACTAAGTTTATCCGATCAATTGCATCCAAATCCAGATATGGTCTTTAAAGCAGTCTCGTTTCAAAAAATTATGCAACTTTTTTAATATATACAAAACAGACACGACGAAATATACCCCTCTGTAATCAGCCTTTTTGAACTTAAAATCAAATAAATATAAATAACCTGAGTACGTGTGAAGTACAATTACACATCATGGGGTAAGTATATCTATCCGAAGCATTAGTGTTACGCCAACCACGAGCAAGAAAACTAGTCGCATACCATCCGAAGTAGGTTTTTGGCTAAAATACCTGTCTGACAGTAGATATTATAAAATTACAAAATTTAAAAGCTATCAATTTGCCAAATAGCAAACATGTGACTTAACCTTCTTAAAATTTTCATTAAATCATAAAAAAACGAGAAGAATACGAGATGAGATAAAAATATATATAAACAGATATTTCATATATCGTATAAGGGAATTTTGTGGTATCTCTTTAGGTGAGTACGAAACTGTAATCAGTATACCAGAGACCATGTTGCCATAAAAATAAATTATCACACTCTCAATGATTTTCATTTGACTCTCTAAATCTTAAAAAAAATAAAAACTCCACTTTAATCGATAAATCTATACAATATAAAATCTGACGAATATCGAATTAACACAGAATAAAAATACTGTTTCAGTTCACCTCGAAGCAATCTGCAATGGTTCGAGCTCGAAACAATGGCGCTTTGAGGCAAAAATTGGGATCAGCATGGGAATTAGTTTCGTTATGTTGAGTTAGTCTTTTTAAATTATTTTTATTGATAATAATGATCGACGTATCAATTGAGAATTTGGCAAATTTTAATCCTTGTAAAATTTTTTCCTCATTTAGAGAGGATAGAATTTGTTTATGAAAGAATTTGCATATATTGGAACACTATGACCAAAGTATTTGATATCAAAACTAAAATCGCAATAAAATTCCGATATATGTGACAATGTAAAAAAATCAACATTTGAAAATATAGTTTTTTTTAAGGTTCAATTTAAGCCTTCATTAAAAATAAAATAAATATTATTCTTTTATATGAAGAATGAACAAGGTAAAAATTAACAAATTTAGTTATATTTGACCTTCGAATGGTGGAATGATTTTACATCTAACATTTAACCATGCCGAAATCGGTATCTGAACCTTTACTTTTAAGGAGGTATGGAATTGAAGTATTAATAAACTAATCTCTTTTTAAGTGAAAATCAATTTAAGTAGTAATGTAAGATGATAAATTATTCGGCGTCGTAGATTACCAAACATAAAAATTAATTATTATTCCTGTTCTTCCTTGTGATGAAGCAACACTAATCCTAGTTATCCATCAATAGATTCTATATTGCTACATTATTGTTAGCGATGACTTGAAGACTTTTAAGACATTGCGTTTCATAGAATACCTATTTTATTTTCAATCAATCTGAAGATGTTGAATACTTATGATGAGGCTTATAGAGTTAAAACGTGTTTATGAGATCAAAGAAAAAAACAAGATTTTTGTACCATAAGAAAGCATTAAAACAGTAAGGTGCTAGAATTTATGTGACAAATAAAGTATAAAACTTATCCCTTTAAAATATAATTTACCATATTAATTTATTCTTTTTTATAGGGTATATAATTAATTCGTGTCAATAAATACATTTATTTTTTAATTTTTGGCATATGAGTAAATCTGCATAAATGAACATATTTTAGTGTTTCATAGTATCCTTAGTCACTAATAGTTCTGGATCATGCTTTCAGAAACTTATTTTTTGCAAAAACTATTAAGCCTTTTAAATAAGATAATTTACAAATAAAAAAACATATATTATGCTTCAATAAATACAGTTTGTGCGAATTATCTTGCCTTAAAAACAGATTTATCATTGATGTCATTCAAGATAATAAAATACTTTTTCATGATTTTTGTATATTTTAAAGGGTTTATTTTTAATTATTGTAAGCATATTGGATATTACTCATTGATAGTTGTAGCCATTTCTATAAAACACACTAACCACCAGAGACATAAACACATATCAATAAATGGATTTTCTAAGCTTAAAGATTCTTGATTTAAATTTCAAAATCTGAAAAACAAAATATAGCTTGGAAAAAACTCATCAGTTTTAATCTTGCTTAGGATGAAACAGAATTACAAAAGCAAATTAAACTTACATAAATGCCATATCAGAAATTTAAATAAATATATATCTTAACTAGATTAGTCAACAAAATCAGGCATGGCATGCTCATCCTGACAGAGAGAAGCTTTAATTAATGCAGAATTATGAAATGTGAAATGAAAGTTCAGAAAATAAATACAGAAAATAAAATTTAAAAAAACCACAAAATTTGTGCATTTCTAAAAATACAATGCTCTCTTATAATTCGACCTTAATGTTAATCTTTGATAATTCTGATTTCGAATTATCACTATATTAGTTTTTCATTGTTTATTTAAAATAGGTGGAGGACCGTGTATTTTTCATATTATTAAAATCTTCAAAAGATTATGAATGCATATTTTTTTCATTTCATATTTTTACTTGAAAATTTTAAACCTTACAAACAAATACATTGATAATAATTTGGTTAATGGTAATTTAATGGTTTTATAAGAAAAATTTTTCAACTTCGAGTGTGTTTTGTACATAGATACATCAATTTTCAAAACGTTAAAATATCTTAACATATTACAGATTATAGAAATATAATATTTTTCATTAATTTGGTAATTGATCGAAGCTGTCTACAATTTTAAAATTTTCATCATTAATTGATAGTTATATATGTTCTAAACCATTAGTTCATACCATGGATGAAGCACGCTTTTCTAAAATATCATTCAAACGTGCATCGAATATAAAATTATCATCAAAGATACAATGAATTTTATATTTTAAAGAACTTATGATCCTATATAAATTTTAATCAATGTTTTTTGAATTCATTAATTCTATGATCGTGTTACAAAGTTACGATCTAGAAATAAAGAAATGAAAAAATATAAATTACTTGGAGTTTTATAAACCGTAAATATTCATATGGTTAGAATATTATCATAAACCCATATATAAATCGTTTCTGTTGTTTTAGCGAGATTATTTTTGACTAATTAACACTTAGAAACGATATTTTTACTTTGCATACGTTTAAGCTTTTATTATTTATTTCACCGTGCACTTGCGAACTTATTAATTATTCATTAATTTTGTTTTTTGCTAAAATTGAAATATATTAGTAAAATCAAAAATGTTGAAATGATTTATTGACATAATTCTTAAGAATAATTTTATGTGTATCATCTTGACATATTTTCCAATTATAAAATTAAACCTAAAAGTTATGAGACTGTATGTTTTTGATAATATTAGTATCAGATGCTAATTTAAAACGAGAATGACTTAAAAATGTTTGTGTAATGTAAGCTTGTGTTTTATTATATCGTACATTAAATTTCATAATTATGCAGATATTCAAATTCTAATGTCGAAAAAATTGAAAAATTTACTCTTCTAGTTATAATTTTAAATTAGATCAGAAATTATGTCTTGATTGGTGCCTTGTTTTAATAAGAACTCATATTAAGTCTAAATGAGACAAAAAGATAAAAATGAATCAGGTGATTTAATTACACAAAATAAGAATTATTATCAGCCGCCGATGAAAATTATACTTGTATCTGATTTTTTTAATTGGTTTTATTCAAACTCAACAGGTAATTTATCAAACCAAAATTAAATTCAACTTTCGAAAAATTATATAATTAATTTTAAGCTTAAGTAACCATAAAAATTTAGTCTGCTGACTTGACTTTGAAAAGAGCGTGTATAAATTTTTTTCTGGGGTTCGTTTATGTAAACAAGAGGAATAACAAAAAATCATAGATTTAATATTTTCGTATTTTTTAGTTAAAAATCCTCACTGCGCATGTTTCGATTTATTCATTATTTAATTTGTCATTTATTCATGATTGATAGTGACGACCATTCGGTAATTCACAGAACTCAAAGTTATTTTAACATGGTATAAAATAATTTACTCTTAAACTATATATATTTATATCGAAGGTAATCGCCGAGCTAATTACTTTTTCCTCTTATAATATTTTATTTTATTTATTATTTTTTCAATTTCTATAAATATTAAAATTTAAAAAAATTGTGAAAATAATTTAGTGAGTGTTTCTCTGGTATTTTAATTCAATGTTTATCATATTAATAATTTTCTGATAAAGTAACATGCGAAACAATAACTCTAGATTATACCGTATTTAAAATAGAGAATTTTAAAGAATCTGTAAGTTTAATAAATAAACCTATACACGAATAATGTGTTTTAAATTTATATCTTTTTGATTTTAATGAACATTTACTCGATTTAAAAAAAATATACATCCAATCGAGATTCAACTCAACCGCTTTATAGATTGGATATGTCATAATTTCACTTCAAATCTGTTCACCAATAGTTTAAGTCTTATTTAGTTGTTGTTTTTGTCTAAGTGATTGAAAAAGTAATTTATATATTCTTCATTAAAAATTCATCTTCCAGTTGAGATACTTGATAACACACTATTTTGTATCAACACAAAAACTTGAAAAATTTTCCTATTTCGTAGTCTTAATAAGTAGAATTTGCTTCTTTTTATATTCAAAATTCTCCTGGTATATTCATTTTATCAAAACATGATATAATAATGTACTTTACCAACGTATTGTAGTTTGAGACTGTATATTAACAGTTAAAAATAAAATTAAGAATATAAGTAAAAAAAAAATTGAAATACTAATGATTGAGATTATAATTAAATATTGATAAAAATAATTTGGTTACAGAAACCATTAGGATATATAAACTCAAGAATGTATGATTGAAGAAGCTTCAGGTCGTTCTAAATCGCTAATTAAATATCAATTCTTAAGATTAAAAATATTTTCTTCCCCTTATTTTACAGAATGTTGCCATACCAACTGCAATTTTTTTCGCAATTCTCATAACTGCCAACTTGTTGAAAATTAAATATATGTGTATAAATTATGCAAACTCATATTATGTACATGCTTTACTGCTTAATAGCCAAGGTACTTTCACAAGAAAGTGTTTTCCACTTCCTCGAACGCCTTCGCTTTAAGAAAAGTGACACATTCAAAATTTCAAAGAGCTGTCTTTCAAAAAGAATGATATTCATCCTTCAATTTCTTCAAAATTTTACCTCATTATTACTATCCGTATTTTTGATCCTTAAAGAGCATTTTCTACAATGTAAATGAACTTTCCTAACATTTAACTACACTAGTTAACAAAAATTTATGATTTTTTATTTTTGTTTAATAGGCCCTCCTTAGGGTTTTTAACCGACAGCATACGATTTTTATATAAACATTAGATTTATTTTTCAAAGAAATTTCAAAAATAATGATTCATTGAATAGATATTTATGATATATGATTGAGATTTAACAAAGAGGAAAAATCTACATCAGTATTATATTTTTATTTACATTGAAGATGAAAATCTTCAAATCTATAGTATATTAAAAATGCGGATTATTTCAAATATATAGGCACATTCTTTAGCGATACTATTTAAATTAAACCAAATATATAGCATTTTTTCAATTGCATCACCTAAAAAAACAAAAGATAAAAAATGAAAAATACAATCAATTAAAATTTTAGTGATGATTATACGGGGTTTCAGCCGCACATATAGGTTATGTTTCTCATAATATGGTTGAAATAACCCGAAATATACTCACTTGAAATACTCAGATATTCAGAAAGCTTTTAATTATAAAACAAAATATCTGTTTTCTTCGACTCTTATTCTTGATCTTTTACGATTTTTCGATTTTTGAAAACGCATTTTCGATAGGATTTAGCATATATGAAAATCTATATTCTGTTTTTATTCTTTCAATATCGATTCTTCCTGTGGATCCTCGCATTATCCACTATTAAACAGGCACTTCTCATGTAATGTTCATTTTTCAATAATGTACATAAATCAGTCAACTAGATATTAAATAAATGCGCATTGACAGTAGGATTGGTTATTACTTTTCTGTAACGCGTTAGATTAAAGAAGGACACGCTGGAAATCATTGAAACTGGTAAACCACGTATTGTTGTTATTCTTACGTGGGATCTTGTTCCTTTTCGCGACATTTCTTTAGATTTTTAAATTTGAAGATTTGCTTAAGTTTCATCAACAAAAATGGCGGAAGGAAAATAGTTTAGAAAATTAATTGTCAAACCAATGCTCATTTCATTTAGTCAAAATATCTTGTCTGAGTAATTTTCCCTGTCCAGTTCATGATGCTTAATTTAAAAACTAATAACTATTTCTTAAGCCTTTATCAATGGTAGATAAAGAAATTATTAGGTCTAAATGTGTATGTAAAAAACCCATTTACATTTCCAAGAGAGTATTATCGAGATTAGAAGATATAAGGCTTTCAAAAGAAGAGATAAAACTGTCATTTGAAACAGTTCTAATCTTCCCATCTTTTCGTTTAATTATCTATGTTACCTTTTTTTAAATATCCGGTAATAATTGATCTAGCCGAATTTTATTTCATCTGTATTATTTCAGATGCCTCTTAGGTTGTTTTACCTCTATCATATTGTCGAACTAGATATTTTTTTCTTCGGTGCTATTTTTCATCCTGTTTATTACTAGTATCCTAAGTTATGTAATTTTCATCTTAGTTCATATTTACGGGAAAAGAAATTAGATATATTCAAGGTGCGGAAATATGCTGGAAACACGTTTACTATTATGAAAACCAAAAATTCAAAACTTTGTTAATAACTTCCTCTTTTTACTAAAAATAATTCGCTTCAAAATTACCCAATTGAAAAAAAATGCTCCAATTGAAGAATATATGATATATATGCAGATGCGTATTTATACTGTCTTAACTGTTATCGACATTAAGAATATTACGTTGAAATTTTTAAGATTTAATTGTATTTATTTGTGAGGCCTTAATTAAACGAATTTATTTTTACGATTTTACTTAAGATTGATTTATTTTGGAATGTTATGTATGATTAATGGGGAACTATTATTAATGTGAATAAAATTAATTGACGTATTTTACGCCAGTTAAACAACACAAAAAATAGTCAAAAGGAATGTTTAGACAAGAGAAATTAAATAGAATAAACAATAAAAACTGCTCAGTTGTCGCTATTTTGATTAGATGTTTACGTTTTCAATAACTCGAATCCGAGAAAAAAGAATAGGTTTGACAGAAATAACAAATGGGAGATATTAATCGTATATCTTTTAACGTAGCCTTTCATTCATTCAATGTGTATGAGTGAATTACGAATTTTTATTGTTAGGATAGTATAGTTTTATCTATGAATTATATAATTAAAATAATTATGATAGTTTTGATATTTATAAATTGAATTTTTTTCAATGTCCATAAAATCCAACTCTTAAAAGTTGCAGATGATAAACTTATTTATAATTTTTGAAAGTTTAATGAACGGATGATGAAAAAATTATAAATCATTTTAAAATTTCTTAATATCAATGGGGTTATAAAAAAATCGTGGTAATGGGAAGGTTTTAGTTTTGTTAAGTATTTATTTATATAAAAGTAATAGAATGTTAAGAACAACTGTTTATTGTGAAACGGAGTAATATAACATGAGGTCTTTATCAGCAACACTGTTAAAAAGTTAACCTTCATTGGGTTCCATGACTCTCGAAAATTTGTCAAATATTGCAAGCCATGATTATTTTTAATATAAAAATTCTGAAGGGTTTTCAGTTTTATCCTAAAGTTGATCTGGATCATATAGCTTTATTATTTTTAAACAACTTTGCTAAATTCATGAAAATTAACGAAGAAAATCGTGGCCTTTTCGGTTGTGACTTAAGTTAATACATTTGGATATTCTTTAAATGTTTTCATAATTTTTAAGATCCCTCTTTTTATGGGAATACTAGATCACCTGAGCCTCCTTTCTTCGTTGACTCGAATTCAAACTATAAATCCTCTAATTTTTTATTCTCAATCCAAATAATAAAGCTCATCAACATCCCTGTTTACATTTCTCAAATTTCACCGTTAGTTATCTCAATGATTTGTACTTTTATGGTTTCAGGTTTCATGATTAAATTGGGCTATAAATGATTGATTAATCAACTTTTTAAAGTAATTTAAGGAAGACAAATCACAGTTTTTTCATGTCTGGATTTTCCAGAGAATTTGGTGTCTGGATGCATAATCTTTAAATAGTATCGCCTTCTATAGTATATTTTATCTTAAAATGGTATAATCTCAAGATTAACTGAAAAGGGAGTAACATTAAAATGTAGCAGTTTGTGAATTTTTTAATAACTGGAATAAATTTGTTATATTTTTCACGAACTAAGTTAAGATCAGAGGAAATATAGATCGATTTCAAGGATAACACAATAGGAAAAAGACATTTTTAATCTAAATTAACCTCAAATAGTTTATTATAAAACTTTTCTAGGATTAGTTTAATATTCTGACTTGGAAAATATCTTCATCCTCAATAAATGTATCAGATGTACTGATTTATTTAAAGCATTTTTATGTATACCAGAAGATTTTTAAAGTTATATGCTTATATGTTTCTGTTATCTATTTAAAAAACTTGTTGAACCAACTGTTGTATTCTGGAAATACCAAGTATGATTAATTTTTATTTTTAGTTTACCAATTTTCATAAACAAAGATCCTTAATTTAATAAAAAACTAAAATTGATATATCGCCGATATTAATCGTATATTAACGTTGACGAACAATAGTTCCATTTTATTAGTTTAGTTGTGGTTTATTTTAATATAAATTTTGATGATATATGACAGAAATTGGAAAGTATTTACTTCATTTTCTATTTTTTTAATTTTGAATTATTTTTGATATGTTTCTCGGATACGAAGGAAATATTACGGAGAAACTTTTCGTTCATTTTATTTGTAAATTTCCATCTTTTTCTCAATTATACGTAAAATAAGACCACAATTGATTTTTATTTTTATGATATCTTTTTTCATTATTAAAAATCTATGACAAATTTTAATATTGCTAACTATTAAATTAACGGCAATTTAACAAGTAACCAAAAAATGGCGCGAATATCGAGAATAACATTAATCTATTCAAAATCGAAGACAGGCAAATGTAAATTCAGACAATCTTATAGGTTCAAACCTTATCAATAAAAGTTAAATAAGTGTACATGTAATAATTTTATCTTTAAATTATATTTTTTAGAAAGGACAGAAGAATGAACCAGATCGATATTTGTATGTTCGAAAAAACTTTTAATTTTTAGATCTAGTTATACATGCTTGAACCAATGTTAATAACAGTGACGATTACGCTTTTCCTGAAAACAATATATTAATCTCTTATATTATCTATGTCTCATCATTTAAACCATATTAGTTTCTAATCAATTTAGAGTTTTTGTTCCTAAATTTTTTATGATAAACCATTCCAGGTAACTTTAGATCAAAGCCAGTCTTGATACATCCGTTTTATTCAATAAAAAGATTCATGGTAGCCCTAATATTTAATAAAGTTGTCTCAACACTGATTATTCTTCTTATTTCTTGTGTTTAATATTTTACCTTTAAGGTAAAAAATCCACTTTGTTAAGTAAGCACGATTATAATAGTATAAACAATTTTAATTGCTAAATATCAAAATTAATAACTTTTGGAAAATTTTTTTTTAATTCTGAGACCACTCACAGAACATATTCTTTGAAATTTCAAACACCTCTAAGTTATAACTATGACATCCTCAATATGAAAACAGCTATATAGGGGGCATTGTGAAGACTTAACTTTGTGAAAATTTCTCATTTTTAAAATTTATCATGGTATCCTCTAAATTATTTTTCATATCAACCACACCCTCTTCTATATTATTTGGATCGTTATTTACTAAAATTTGATTTATCTGGCACCTAGAAATTAATTTGAATCATTCTTAAAATAAAAGTTTTAAGGTTTAAAATTTTTTAAGGTTAAAGCGCACATTTCGGTGATGATATAGACCTCATTAAAATGAAAAAAGTAAAATTATGAGTTAACAAATAAAAAATACTATATGTAATTGATTTATTCAAAATTTAAAATCTTAGACAGAAGAAATATTGTCAGAAGGAAATTTTATAACTTCATCTTTTTGTACTCATGCGCAGCATGAATCTACGACATCATTTATATATTATCTAATTTAAAATACGTATAATTATATGCAAAAAACTAATAATTTTCCGATTTTAAAATACCATTATGCACCACAACCAAATATAATTAATTTAAATTATGCATATTAATGAGTTAGACTGAAAGAATATTTAATATGTGATTCATCAGAAAAGTGATAGATAGCTAATACACTGTGCCTGTCTTCATCAAACTAATTTTTATCTAAATTATCAAACTCAATACATCACATTGTTTAGTTTGCCATAAATCTTCTGTACAATGAAAATTAATTTAATTAACATTATAACGCCATAAATTTTAATATTATAAAGTAAACTACGTCATTTAATTGATTTTTTTAGTTTACCTTCATCTGAACAAAAAAAATTTTATTACGTTTTTAATTTTTTGCTGTCAATATAGTAAAATGATGCATATCACAGTTTATTTCTGTTTTTATACTTAGATTTAAAAGAATAATAGTGCGCAATTACGAATATACGCGTTTTTATACGAATTGTTTTGATAAATGGAGTTATATTTAGTCTTATTATCTCTCATTTATAAATTAATTCAGATTACTCCAATAAGCGATGAAGATTATTTGCCAACTGCGGGAAGAGAACTTCTTTTAGATTATGCATCAGCTCAAGATTTCTCAGACGGATCAAAATTTGAAACTCGTCAGAAGAGTTTACCTCTCAAAGTGAGGAAAGCAACTGAAGACTATCAATATCTTTCAAGTTTGCCTCAATTAACTTCTGAGGCTAAACATCTTATCTCGTCTCGTGCCTCAAGAAAAAAATTAATTTATAAGAAATAAAATAAAATTCGGAAGAAACGCGTACGCTATTTTCTTACATATTATCCATCCGCCTACGATATTTTTTCACGTCCAGGTTCCCTAGAATTGGATAAGCATGACTCGCAATCGCAGAGAAACCTCTTAAACGCAATTCGATACAGTCAGAAGAAGGTACCCACACGGTTCCGGGAATATCGAAGAAGTCAGGAGAAATCGATTGCGAAACTAACATATTCGAATATAAGAGAAGAACTTCAATGTACAAAAATTTCTTATCGAAAAGGAATGGAACAAGGACAGTATCAAGGACCGCACGCTTATATTAAAAGCGGTCCTAAGGAAATAGATTTAATTAAAAAATGTTACGGCAGACTATGTCGTGGGAGAAATTGGAGGCGTCTAACTGTTAAAATGCTAAATGAATTTGATAGGAGAGATTTTTTGTCTTTTTCAAATCTATCGCCTCAGATGAGCACGAAAGGAAATTTTTAGAAAAAGCTTTGATTGAATTAAGTCTTGTCGATTATATCGAAACTAATGGGTTGCGTATGAACCATAAAACGATAAACAGCGAGCTACCGAGAGCGCTAATTGGTAACTTTCGAGAGATTGTTGTGGCGATGGAATATATCCTAAAAAATCATCGACCACGTTCTGATAGTTGTCACATTCAGCCTCAATTTAAAAATGATGTTATCGAGCTATTTACAAATTTAAGCCAGAAAACCTTTTCAGTATTTTTTAATTTAAAAAAAGAGTTGCAAAGTTCTTTTTTCGTGTAATGTCAGAAAATGTATTCTCTGTGGAGTACTAATAGATCGTTTGTATCTTGGAATTTATAAAGAATTCAATGCTTCTATGGGAATTGTATTTTAATAAATTTATTTTAGAGATCGTTAATGATTCACGTATTCAGGAAATACAAAGATCTTTGCGAGATTCAGAGTATATAGCAATGAATATATATCTTTTACAAAATAAATTAGAAAACATTAATTTATTCTAATTTTACATAAAAAGTTAACTCTGTTTCAACGATCTACTTGGATCAAATTAAAATCTCTTATTTAAACATATCGTAGTTTTTTCTTGCTTGTTTCATTATTTAGGATTAATCAACAATTTAAAAGGTTTAATCTGGCTAATTTTAATCTTACATTTAAGCTATTTAAAATTATAGTGGATATTTTTCAATATTTTATGATTTATAATGTTTTGATTTTCGTGTACTTGCTCTTTATAATTTTCATTCATAATTATACCATTTTATGAAAGTAATTAATAAAAAAAAGGGAATTCGCATGTAATAAAATTTTAGTTGAACAATAACATGATTGCATGGATTAAATTATTATTCAACTCTTAGGTAGTTGCACGACTGCGATTTTTGAACTGATTGGAAGATATTTAAAATCTATTTGGCAAACCATGCTGCCATGCCAATGGTTTGTACAAACTTTGTTGTTCTATGGTTAAGGTATAAATACTTTTATAGTTCAAATGTTTAATTATTTTCTATGATTATATATTACATTAACGTTTTCAGATGGATGCTCTGTTGTAAAAGATAAAAGACTATAAATTTTTTTAATAGGGAAACTGACATTTTTATACAATTTTAGATTTATATCATTATTTTGATGTTTAAAAAATCATATGAGATAAAATACAACCATTTTTAAAATAAAACATCAACGCATATTAATTGCAATGAATAAAGTTGAAATTTTATTGATAGTCTTAAAAATACTTCCTACAAAGTATAAAATATAATGTAACTGAATTTAAACAACAACAAATTTTTTGCTATGCTTAAAACACGCTGTACAAAACTAAATGCAATCGAATTTTGCAATCGAATTGAATCGAAAGGATGATAAATGTATGCCAATGCTACATGAACATTTTTCTTCAATTAATGTTTAAATGGAGTACAATATATTTGGTATAATCTTTGAAATTTATGCCAAAAATATTCAAACTGGAGGGCGAGGATATGGAATAGAATTATTTTATAATATTGTTTTAAATTGTCAACGCTTTATTTCGTATGGATATTTGATTTTGGTAAAGAACACAAGAACATATCTCAGGGATCTTAGTCTAGAGCATCGTTTTATAGGGTCGTATTTCAATAACCTGAAGTTAGAGCATTCATTATCGTTACGTTTCTGGCATTTTTAGGGTTTAATTTCTTAGAAAAACAAGGAAAATCTAGAAAATTAAATCAAAGATATCACATTAATATGACATATTTTTTTGTAAAAACTCAAAAATTTTACATTTTTGTTAAACCAGAATAAAAAAACACACAAAAAATAATTAATTTTTCTGAAGTATTCAATGTCAACAATGAATGTGGCATATAATAAAAAACGAGTGTTAAACATATTTAAAACGTCTTAAAAAACTAGTATCTCTTGAGTTTCGTTATCCCTATAAGATTTACCTTTTGGTTTTAAAGAATTTACTAAATTAAGTAACGTCTTCATTTCTTTGATTACACATTTTAATAGAGTTATAAATTATTCAATAAACGAATTGCTGATACTACTTTGTGTTAAAACTTAAGGTGTGGGAAAACTATTTACATCATAATCATTTTTCTAATTCTAATCTTCGTTAATTTTAATAGTATGAAATAATTATCTCAGTTTACAGCACCAAAATATTTAAATCTGTTTTTATTAAATTTACTGCTAAATTATGCCAGACACAACAGTTAAATTTGTATTTATGTCAATCTAAAATCGAATATACAGTTAATTACAACCAGATAATATTTTATATTTTTGCGTATATAAGATAAATATAGAAAAAAATATTATAATTTGCGGATTTCATTAAAATGAAGAAATTTATTTCGATAAAAATTGAATCTTTTATTTAGACGACTCTCAGATAAATTAAAAGGATAAGTCAAAAATAAATGTAAAATAAACGGTCATAACATGCTTTAAAAAATCATACATAAACAGTGTCATGTCGATCTTTTAAATAGTAACGAAATAAATCTATTCTGTTAATTATACATAAAATTTAAATATATGGCAACTTACTCTTAATTTGAACTGAATTTAAATATTAACCAGTAAATTTATCAATTCGGTATGAGGATATAGGTTTATATACCCTTTTTTCTTTTGCATCCTTTTTTTGATTGCACCACTCGAAAAAACAATAAATAAAAAAGAAAAACAAAAAAATTAATTAAAATTTTATAGATGCTTATAAGGGATTTCAGCTGCACAATTTATTATATTTCTTATAATATGACTTAAAAAACCTGAAATATTCGGACATGAAGAAAGTATTAAATCAGATAACAAAATCTGTTCTTCTCTCCTACTCTTATTCTTGATCTATACAATTTTCAATTTTTTAAACCTCATTTACGATAGGATTTAGCATATATCCCCACGTGGCTGAAAACTTATAAGAAAATCCAGATTCTTATGCTATTCTTTCAATATCGACTCTCCTGTGGATCCTCGCATTAACCAATATTAACAGGTACTTCTCAAGTTTTGCTCATCTTTCAGAAATGTACATAATTCATTTAAATAGATCTGCATTGACCGTAGAATTAGTTATTACTTTACTGTAACACATTCGATAAAATGATACCATGGAAATCATTGAAACCGGTCGACCACTTACTGTGAGTGTTCTAACGTTGGCTCTTATGCCAATTTGCAACCTTGCTTGAGATTTTTTATTTGAAGATTTGCTGAAGTTTCATCGACAAAAATTCCTGAATAAAAATCGTTTAGAAAAGTAATTGTTAAACCAAACCGAATTTTCATCTAGTCACAATATTTTGTCTAGTTCATGATGCTTAATTTTAAAAGATTTACCTCATTCTCTTAAGCATTTCTCAATGGTAGATAATGAAATTAAAAAGTTTGGAACAGTTTGTAACAAGCCAATTTTAATTTTCTTTGAACGTATTGTCGGGATAAGAATATATTATGTTTTTAATTGAAGATATTTTTCTGTCATTTAAAGCAGTTCTAATCTTCGCACTTTTTTGTTGATTATCAATGATACCATTCTTTAAACATCTTGTAACAATTGATATTGTGGAATTGTTGTTCATCTGTATTATTTCAGATGCCTCTTTAATCGCTTTTCCTTATTTCATATTATCGAACTAGATATTTGCATTTTATCTCTGCTATTTATTCATACTGTTTATTCCCAGTATCCTTAGTGTTGGAATTTCCATCTGAGTTAATGTTTATAGGAAAAGAAATCTGATATATTCAAGCCAGTGAACTGAGCGGAAAACATATTTACCAATACGAAAATAACAACTTCAATAACTTTGGATTAATTTTTAGTTATTCAATAAACATTGCTTAAAAAAATGAAGCGATTGATGAAAAAATTGAATATACTCATCATATTCTGATTTCATTTTTTCCATTGTTATCATCAGGTCAATTTTTTATTTTGTCTTTTTCGGGCAATTCTGTCGTTAAGCGTCTATTTTATAAAATTGAAATCGAAAACGTCAGAAAATATTGTAAAATGTTTTACATGCTCTATATTCAAACTGTCAGTGATAATTTCAGCTTGAGCGTAAAAGGATGCCAATAACTCTCTAATTTCCCTAAATTGCTAAATTACCACTTTTTAATTATCTATAGGGAAATTTATTCTTTAACTCTCATTAGAATTTTCAAAACCTATCACAAAATATTTTTTATGTCACTCAAATTCTTCCTTTTAAATCTCCTTAAGACAATAAATCTAAAATACTCTGAAAGGTAGTCAAATATTTTAAAAAAAATTTCAATGATTCTCGAAATTCCGTTTTGCAGAAAATATACCTGACATTAAATCATGATTGAAAAATAAATGATATTTTCGAAGTAGATGAACCATTATCTATGGTTGAATTTTTCTATCATAAGTGGTTGTCAAGAATTTTAACTAAAATCTAAAACTCGCATCTTCGTACATAGTTAATATGCTCTGATAATGAAGTGGTTATTTATGTCAGTTCTTTAAATGCAACGAAAGCTCCCTCTTTAAATAAGTAGTTTCATTTTTCAATGAAAGGACAATTCAAGCGATTCTAAATGAAGTGATTTCTTCTATCGTTTGTTTTTAAAAAGTTCATTTTTTTTAAATGAACATCAATTTCCTGACAGAAATGTAAGGTATATGTTTTTTAAGCTTATCAGTAATACATTCTTAATGGTAGAAATGCATATAAAACATTAAATATTCTCAAATAGGTCGGAAATTTGAGCTTTATTATATTAAAATTTGCATGTTTTAACAGAAAATTTGATGTAAATTTGTTTATAATACACATGATCGCTATGATGGCTAAAATTTGTTCATCTTCTTAAACTGGTTAAAAGATATTTCAATTTTTATGACATTAAAAAATAGGAATCTTGCATTTTTTGGATCTTATTCATCAAAGTTTGGTATGGTTTTAACAAATATTTTATCGTTCATATCAGTTTCAGTTAACGTACCAAAAATGGGTTGAGCAGAGTTTCTTTCTTCATCGATTTTTTTGAAAATTTCAGACAGATTATGAATTAATTATTGCGACACCTCAACTTCCATGTTCATTTCTTCAATGAAAAACTAAACATAGATGAATATGCGAATCGTTATCGTTGACAATTTAAATTGAAACTCGTGTGAAACTCTTAATTTTATTGGTAAAAATGTTTTAAATCCACCTGTCTCTTAGATATGGATAAGAAAAATTATTATGTCAAACGACACTCTCCCTTCACAAATTAACCGTTTAGCTTCTTTTAAAGTATATTACTCGTAAAGTGGATTCATTATTGCTTATTTTGTATTTAACTGACTTTGAATTCTCAAATTATTCCTCTTCGAAATTATCGATGTTAACTAAGGAGATATTTCACATAGAATTTACTCAAACACTTATTATATAATATCAGAAAATAATTCACTTAAGAATTAGTCTTTCTAGATTATCTAATTTATCGCATTACTAATCTTAACCTTGGTCATTTGTTACAGTTTAAATCGCTCTCAATGCATACTCTTCAAGTGAAGATGTATATAAATATCATGATTCAAATATACTCAAATATTTTGCACTAAAACTCGATAAACACGTTCCTGTATCTTAATTATCTTTGTTAAATATCAATTAATATTATCATTTATACTAAATTAAATGTTTCTGGCCCAAATTATATCTTCTGTTTGATATCTTATACAAATTCATTGCTTGAAAATTCAGAGTATCGATGCATGTTTTTCGAGACTTGTTTTTTTAATCCGGATTTTTGGAGTAATTAACAGTTAATCATTTTGTCCTTTAAAATTGCATAGTCTGCACTTTAAATATCTACCTAGACAGTCTTCCACTGTTCAGTTATATGTTCGAACACACTTACTGCATTAGTGAGTTTGGCTTACATATATTTGTGTTTCTAGTTTATTCCTTTTTGTTGGATGGTTTGATCGCCTTGATTTTGCAGTTTTTCAAGTACTCTATATTTATTTATGATTTAACAATTTCTTATGTTTAAGTTATAACATATTTGAAAAACACAGAACATTTTTCACCTGTGAAATCATTTTTATATAACACCTCAAAATGATTTTTGTTAAATACACTTTTAATTTTTCGTGGAAAGCATTTATGAGTCAAACCTTTCATGAAGTCTTCTGATAGATGTGTTCTATTGTATAGCGTTTCTGGGTAGCTCTTTCCTTCGATATTTAAGCGTTTTGCGTCTCTTCCCAGTTACAAATCCATTTCCTCATGTTAAAATTGGTTGTATGTTAGTTTATCAGTCTAAGGTGGTTTTACCACTTTTGATTTAGTTCTATTGGAAGATATATACAGCAAAGCTTAGACTATGGCTCAAAATTTTACGTTTAACCCACATACCTATGTTTTTGAAGTTTTTGTGACAAATTAAAACTATTCAACCTTACTAATAGCATGGTACAGACAAATAAAAATAAATAAGCATTTTATCATTCGAAATATTTTAATGTTAAGAAGTTTAAACAAATAAACCTTCTTTTAGAAATGTGTAATTTTCATATAAGATTCAAATAAAAATATTTTAGAGAATTTTACTTGATGAAAATCATTTTCAACTATGATAAATTTCTGATGTTTCGGATTTAAATATTGTTGCACGGCTTATATGATGCAGTTTTAAAAATGATTTTTCGAGATTTTAACATTAACCATCATGAAATAATTTAATATTTTATCGATTTAACTAAAATTCCATTCAAAACTAAACCATAAATTAAAAAAAATTTAGTCAATGCAATTTTTTATTGAATTTCCTTTTTTTCAAATGTAGATGATTTTATCAATTTTATAAATTTATTTATAATGCCTATTAAAAATAGCTTTAAGTCCCGTCTTCAAGTTTAAAACATTGAATTCGAAAATTTAAAGATTCTTTTAATTTCTAAGAGTTAATGGAAGAAAGTTATGAGAATTTATCACAAGCGTAATTTCATGGATTAAAAGATTGACAGAGTCTAACGTATATAGAATATTAACATACGTTAAGGATAAACAAAAACATCAGCAAAAGTAAAACACGACATATTTGAAAGGTAATACGGGTATTTTGAAACCTCTTAATTTATAATTTCACACTTTACAATTTCAATGTGAAATATTTGGAAAGACACATGAAGGTTAAAAACTGAAATTTCCATCTTAAAGAGTTTCGTTTTAGTGTTATTCGATCGAATTTTAAGAAATAAAAAAACGTACGAAAAGACGAAATGATCAATAATTTCGAATTGAACAATGTCTGTTGAATGCTCGAACATGGCATTGGTAGGTACCATCGTATTATCTATATCTAAAAATGTTTAATGTCTTATTGATAAGAGATAATATGAATATTCTTTAAGTTAAAACATCATAACTCTGAAAAAGTTCGAAGTGAGATACATTGAGAGCAAAATTGGTAGTGTTGATGGAAAAGACAAAATCACAACTTTTTATTTTATTTATATTTTTTGAATACAGTTCATGAATGGATAAATCAGATGAACATACATTTTTAGATTTAACTGACTCTATTAATGAAAATTTTTTTATTTTTATCATATATTATTTTGATTTTATTTATTTTACTTTTTCAATCTAAATCTAAACCAATAATAAACAACCAAAAATCTCTTTTTCACCGTGTATGTAGAGAAAGATGATAATATCATCAATAAATTTATTATGGAAGTCAGTCGATAAAAAACCTGCAACAACATTTTTCATTTGAATTCATATCTTTAACTTTGATGAGATTATCTTTTGAATTACTTTTACAATCTATTTCTTCACTTTTATCAAATTCATTAAAACCGTCCCATATTTTGGAGTAATCATAGCATTATTTATCATAAAAGCACTCTTGAAAATCTTCAATTGGGTATCAATCTTTAGGTTCTGTTAGAATGAATAAATTACTTCTTTCAAATTAGTCGATACCGTCTTAATAGTTTTTAATATGGTTACATATTTTTAATTTTAAAGACATCTGTTTATGCTGAATATTAAAGATGAATTGTTATAACCTGCAAACAGTTTTGTGAAACCTTAAAAAAAGAATTAAAGGCATGTTAATCACTAATATCATCGCAATCGAACACATTATTCCGAGATATGTTTGACTTTATACATGTACCATTATCAAAATTCAATTCGTTTTCATCACATGTAATAACTTAATATTAAAGTAATTAAAAAATTCAAAATTTATTTCATCTATTCATTCACTACAGTTATTCAAATTATTTAAGAATATAGACTTTTTAATACAGGTCCATTTAGACACGATGAAAACATTTTTGGACATATTACACAAACTCGACCTTTTGAAATTTACAAAATAATTTTTACAATTTGATTCATCGCTTTTATCATTAAAATTATATATCATTTAAGGCGGAGCTAAAATTCACAAATTTTAAGTTTGAATCAAGAGTAGATTGAGTTTCATCCCAGCCAATGTGTACTTTATCATAAATACTGAGGCTAAAATTCATTTAATCTGAATTTAACCCACAGTTATCGATTTTATTTCAAGTATATGTATTACGTATACATTTAATCAAAAAACATTGAAAATTTCTACCATGGCACATTAATATTTTCACAATTATATACTTGTGAAGTTTTGATTAGAGCAAGAACCTACGCAAAAGTTTATTTATGTCAGCGTACATCCCACCTGAACAGCTAGATAGATACTTACGTTTCTTCAAATGAAAGAAGGAGTGTTAGAAGACTGAATATTTTCAATCATACTTTAAATCTAAAATAAAACAAATATCTCCTGAATCGTTGGAAATGGTAAATTGGCTCTATTGTAAGTTTTTTATCAGAATGAAATTTTGATTCAAGAGATATACATTTGGTATAAGATTTAAGGTTACAGTAATAGATATATCCCCCATTATATATACCTTTAATATTTGACATGCTTTTATTTATAAATTACAATTGATGAATATTTTTTTTATGGTGATAAAAAAATCGTTTGATTATCAATATATAAAACATATTTTGAATTGATATATGTGATTTTCTTGATCTTGCTTTTAACTTTCGTGGAAAATAATTCGTTTCCATCGTTATTTTAATCCATTTATGCAAATTTATAAATTATTTTCTCAAATATGAAATATAGATATCTCTGAAATATACAACGATTTACTCATCCTGAATTTTAATTCTTGTAATATATGTTGTGCACTAAGTTATAAATCAGTTTTTGGATAAAGAGTTTCAAATTTTAAAACATATATTGAACTTTCGGTTAAAAATACACATAATTTCTTGAATGGTACATTCATAATCTTTGAATATTCCCATTTATAACATTAATTGCTGCTTGTATGAATTTAATGGCTTATTTTTCGTTCCATAACGCTTTCTAGCAATTCAAATTTTATTTTTTACGAATTCGCACTTTTTATATCTTTCGAAATACTTTTGATAAACATTATTATCTGCTTGCAGAGATTTCGTAAATTTTTATTTTCAAAATTATTCTGCATGAATTTTGAAATGATATTTAAATTTTAATGAATTTATCAGTTACAACTTATCACACATACATACCATTAAATACACAAATATCATTGATGTTATTTTCGAAACCCTTTTTGAAACGTAGTGAGTTTTCATTCTTTATAAAACTTTGATTATTATTAAAGTTAACTGAAATTTATCCTCATAGAATGTAGCTATTTCGCAAGGAATAACTTCGTGATTTTCTTGATTGAAACGATAAGGATGTTGAGGACATTTTCATTGGAAAGATATTTAATTAACTTCACTGATAGTATAATAATTCTTATCATTATAAAACTCTGTCAGAACATAGACATTGCTGTAGATAAATGGAGTTAACTTTTGGAATGTTAATTTTACATGGTTCAAACGGATTTTAAATGATAAAAAAGATGTTGTTTTCCATAAAAAAATATAAACTATAATTAGCTCCTGGAATCAGTGTAAAATAGTTGTTAAAGGTGCATATTTTTCCTATTTTCATTTTAAAATCTTTAACAATCATGTTTTAAATGATTGAATTACAATTTTTATCATTCTATTTTCGTGTTTAACTCAGAAAATGTACCAATCATATTTTGTGTTAAAGTTAAATTAAAATAGTAATTGAATGCTGGATTAGAATCTTGAAATTGAAAATATGCCCACGTCTAATCATAGTTTTTTATATATCTATAATTATTGATCATTAATAACGATATGACAGATATATGATTTTTTCTACTAGAAAAAACTCTTCTTCATAATTAATTTAAATTGATTTTGAATTCTTTATCCCCTGAAGCTTTGAATAAAATTAAAAAGCGTTGTAAGAATAATTTACATGCTTTGAGACGATGAGGCCATCTAAAATTCTTTATTTTGCATGTATATAATTCCATTTAAATTATTGATTGATATATGTTAAGTAATCATAATTAATAGATTTTTATTCTTATCATATTTTTTAGAATGTATATTTTGATATTTATCTATTGGAATAAGTATGCTATAGGTTAGTTTGAGTATAGTTTTAATATTTTACACATTCACAGGCCTTATTCCTAAAATTTTTAAAAACGTTCTTATTTGTAAAAATAAATTTCCATATGTATCGAAGATTTAAGTTGAATTTGCGTCATACACAACCACATTGTCTTCTTTTTTGTTTATGACGATAGTTTTATTTACACGAAAATTTGGTCCTGAATTTCATCAATAATTTTTAACTAGAATGTAGATGAAACAAACTTTATATTTCCTGAAAATATAACTGAAAAACTGTGTTCAAATCAAACATAATCTGTGTAAATTTAATATTTAAAAAGGCATATATAACAACGGTAGAATCTTTTTCAAATCAAAAAAGACTAAAAGATGATGTTTTAGAACTTCAACGGATATCACATACTTTTATCTTATTTGAGAAAAAATTAACATTAAATATATGATTTTCAGTTTAACTGGTTATTACAATGTACTATTTATTGTTGAGGGAATGAGTAATTTTAAATTTCCTTTATCATCTTCTCAAACAGAAATAAAATTGAATGAAAACCATCAAAAGAATTCTGTCTTCTATTTTAATCGGCGTGAAAATAAATGATCATTAGCTATTCTAAAAATTTTCATTTATAGCTTCTTTCGGAATACTAATTACGAATACCAAAATATAAATACATCAAATAATTTTATGTGAGAACCATATCCAATTGACCAAGTTAGTCGGTAAGAATATTATTGAATTTGTGTAGATCAACCATATAGCATCCAAGACATATGGATAAAATTCATAAGATTAGTTTCCAAGTAATGTAAGCGTATTTATTTTTATATGAAGAAAAATAAATTGTTTGGATTCAATCATGAACGTGTTTTTCAAACATCAAAAATTTTTGAGATCTATATATTCAGCATAATTTTTTTCGATTTGAAATACCAAGTGATTGTAATCTGCCCACATTCTATCAATAATATCTAGTTCATTCTTGATAGTTTTGTGCCAAATCACGATATTTTAACAAAATAAATCAAATATTAAAGGCAATATGTAGTATGGTTATCTTGTGAATTTACCTGTCTATAAAATATCTTGTTTATCGTATTTTTTATCAATGATCGGCCTAGAATTTTAATATTGAGAACTTCTGATCAAATTTATTTTTTTTAATTATTTTACTTTTTTCTGTTGTATATTTGTTGATTGGATTTTCGTCTCTTAATCAATTTCAGTAAAATTATGAAAATATATTTGGTGAATTCTGACTTGAATATTTAATCCCCTAAGAAACAAAAAGTAAAACTGTTCAATAATATCTATACAAGTTATTTAGTCAGACTAGAATGATAAAATTGTCCCTAGTTAAATAGTTGAGTT
>JALDNG010002404.1:0-74443 GCA_024349245.1 Neodontobutis hainanensis | reverse complement strand
ATGCGCAATATAAACTTAATTGGCAATATAACATTACAACAATGATAATTTATAACAAAATAATAAAAAAAATGACATTTAAAACAGAGGATTACACTGGCTAACTTACCTCTTCCAACACGGAATTTACAAAAGGGAAGAGGAAGTGGCAAACCCCGCTTTTATACTATTGCACACAGAAAACAAACGAAGAAGAATAAACACTAATACAGGAGATGTATGTGGAGGACCAAAACAGCACAAAAGTCTAATACCAGGTATGAACAGTCGCACAAAACGAAAAGACAATTTTCTGTAATTATAATATTATTAATGAACTTGTTACATTCACCCCCCTAAAATTACACAAAATACCACAAGTCTTCGAGTACAGGAACTGTCATCACTACTGTTCCCAATACATCACCGAGAAATCATGAAATAAAAGTTACAGTTACAAACCCAGTTTCGAAAACCATCGCCAAGGATCAGTGTGAGAAAAAGATTGGCCAAATCCCATCTACACACACAGGGAAAAAAAATATGCCCACTTACATATTCTATAACCATGTAACTGTAAATCACCTCCAACAGACTTGTAGTAATGTTTAACTGAAAAAAACATTACAAAATGTTGCGGAAACAAAACAAAAATATAAGACTGTGTAGTGAATATGGTCTCGTTGATGAATAATTAATATGAATATGAATTATGAAAATTAATAATTAATATTTTGTTTATGAAAATATTAATTTCTTTCGGGGCACCACCTTAGTTTTAACAGTTCTAAGGAAACTGATTATGTTTGATAAGTCTCAATACTGAAGGAAGGGAGTTCTAAACTCGTTTTCGACACAAATCTTAATTAAACAATGAAATGAAATGTCTTTATGGGTTTTATTAAAGATTATGCAGGTTAAAATATGAAGAATAATAACAGTGGAAAGGACATAAAGGGATAATTAGGGCAAATGATGAAAATAAAACATTGATTGACGATGGCACAATGGTTATACCTTTGATGGAACAAGATGAGTTTAATTCTATTTTAATTTTAAGCGATTTAATCGGAGTGGTTACAGAGCAACGGGGCCGTTAAATGGCTTAACAGAAAGGGGACTATTGACGGCTATTTGAAGATTGTGAAAAAGGAAAGAGGTACTGTTGGACGTAATTACACAGGTTTATAACGCCAAGCTTTCTCTTGTGTCACGTGCTCACTCACTCTTTATCCGGTGATTTGGCACCAGCAGTGCGGTTCCGATCAGTCCCAAAGGTAGGCTTCGAGATTCCCGGTCGCGCTGATTTCCGGCAACAGAAGGCAGCACGTGTCCAGCGTTGAGCTGGTTTAAGGCGGCGCCTTAGCAACAAAGCGGCGTCCTGTGATTGTCCTTGAGGGTAAAGTAAACTTTACCAGCGGTTGCGAATAAAGTCTTTAAACTGAAGTCCGCTACAAGACAAAACTATGTCTTTTGGATTTAACAAAGACTTTCTTTCGTAGCGTCAAAAAGCCTTTCAAAACTACAAAAAGTTTCTTCCGCGAGGAAGTGATGTAATTCCGTGGATAAGAAGTTTTTCAAACAAAAATCAAATGTGTTGGATCTTCAAAGAGGATAAAAATTTACGTCGGCACGGTGTGTGCTGCGGCTAGAAGACTTTAGAGTTGCGAGGAAAAATACGACGAAAGTTAAGCTTAAGAAAGAGCGTGAAGAGAGTTTAAGAGGTAAAAGCTTGAGCTTAAGAAGCTTGAGAGGGAACTTGAGAGAGCAAGAAGAGGAACTTGAGAGAGCTTGAGAAGAGCGATTTCCGCTTTGCCGACTCTTTTGTAAGAGACGCAAAATGGGCGTGTTTACACACGTTTGGTGAATAGGGGAGGTGTTACGAAAGTTTTCGGTTTGAAATAAACTTTCCTTTGTCCCATCAAATCAAGGATTTTAAAACACATTTACAACATATTACTTCTGCATTGTATCATATCTGCATGGGAAATATCGTTACCAATCTTTAAAGACTAAACACATGTATATTCGTTGCTTGACCTGAGAACAGAACAATTCATTTTATTACACAGCCAGCTGTAAGGATGAAGAAGAAAGTATTCTTTTATATCGTTATCACTCTGGATCCTGTAAAGGAAGAATGGTGAGGTTTGCATAGTTACGAACAATCCTTTAATACACAGAAATGGAACAGAACGAAGAATTGTCTTTAGATTCGAAGCAGAGTCATTACTCTGTTCAACCAAAGGAGGGCAATGTTCAATCACTTATAGAGTCCTGTAACAAAGAGACATTCCTTTCTCAGGTCTGGTACATCTCAATACACAAATCGTATATTTAAATGTCAATTCTGGTGCCGGGGTCTGGTCGGCCAACAGATAGCCCCCTTCAGGTTCTTTGAAGTGTTGAAAACAAAGTCGTTAATTTAGTTTCACTTTTCCGTGAACTTTCTTAGAGCAACATCGAGCATCTGGAGAGAATTAGCAAGAAGATGTGAATTGACTTTCCTTATCTGTCCTTGGCCTGGATAAACAAGAATGGCCAGGCCTTGAAAGTTCAGAGTTGTAAATTCTGTGGTCCTCTGAGAGGTGTTGGTTCCTCCTGGTACGAGAGACACTACAGTCCCCCCTTTCGGCGAAAGGCAGGTTCCAATGTCTTGTGCCGACTCCATCCTTGAAGTACCAGGACCAGGAAGCAAGTAACACGTTAAAGACACAGAGTTTGGCGTTATAACATGTGTATTAATGGGAGCATGGTTAGGGAAACAAGTATATTTAAGTGTAAAAGGGGGTTTTTACTTGGGCGTCATTAAGTCATCTGCTAAGGGAGGTAGATTGAGTTTATCACTTAAAGATGGACTTAATGGGAATAAAAGAACAAGAGAGTTATTTCATTTTTAAATGGGTTTAGAGTTTATTAAATTGTTGATAATAAAAGAACACACATTAAATGATAATAACTTTAAAGGGACATTGCATGCATTTTAGGGGTAGGGGTAGTCCTAAAAGTTACATGAGATATATATTGGTTATATTGAACATACATAACACATAGCACATTAAACTGAATCTGTCAACCTCCGTATGACTGGGGTTGGTTCAGATTCTTCGGAAACAGAGAGGTCTTGGTCAAATACCTCGGCTTCAGGGGGTAATGGACTACCTGCAATGTTTTCTCTATTCCCAGGACGGCGACGCACGATTCGTGCAACGCCCTGAGTACAGCGGTTTAAACGGGTTTTAAGACGTTTTACGCTTCTAAGAAGCACGATGGTGATAATGATGGCCATGAAGTAACCTATTCCTACTGTGGCTGCAAGAACAGTGTCGGGAGTTGACCAGGCATACATAATGGGTTGGATAGGAGCTTGTTGTTTTTGCTCTATTTCCTTTAACACATTATCCAGGGGTGCAATGTCAATGGTTCTGCTACCTTCAAACTGGATTTGATAGAGTGTAGCAGGGTGTATTTCGAGAGGATGGGTTGAAAAGAAATCTGATATTTCTATTTCACTCTCGTATTGGTCAGCGTTAAGGTGGTACAAGGCGACGTCCCCAATGTGAAGGATTGCATTTTGGGGTACATCTACCCAGAAAGTTTGGTCAGGCAGGTTAACACGGGATGAGGTGTCGTGCTGATCGTAAGTCAGCATTCCGTCTGGAAGAGGGGTGTTTACTAGCCAGCGGTTACCGATGATCTCTGCTTGAGTGACGGTAACTTGGTGGCGAGCCGTGATTGTCGTTGGACATCTGGCTTGAGGGCTCATGGGCTTAAGGCCACAGATCCCGTCGGTGTTGTCCCGAACAAAGGGTTTACTGGGACATAGGTAGTGTATGTCCTTGGTTAGGTGCACATGTAGATTAGGGGCCAGGTACAAATCTGGATTGGCATCATGGTATGCCACTACTGAAGGAGTGTGCACTTTAACGTGCGTGTCTCCGTGCCAGGACCCGACGTTTCCGACGTCTTTAAGGCGATAGATGTTCTGGGATTCAATGATAGGCAGATTTAGAATAAAAGCCATTTCCCGGAACTCTGGGTTGACGTAAATGGGTACGGCACTACCTAAAGTGTACGCTAAATGGGCCTGAAGTGGGGTTACAAGATCTCTAGTGGCGGTTCCAAGGAGGGATTGTACTAGTGACAGAGGGATAAGGTAGGGTGGAATTCTGCCCATGGCTAAGCTGTCCACTGAAGAGCTTATGTCTCGGAGCATGTCATCCATTAATGCGGTGACTACTTGTGCTTGCTTGTACGTAGTCAACCTGGAAGAGGGTCATAAGTAATTCTACAGCTCGGTGGGTTTTGTTTAGAGCTTCACTGTGTGTGTTTACCACCAACACAGTGTCCTTCAACGTTTTCCCTACCGTTTGGAGTTGCTGTTGTTGCTGGATGATCTGCGCTCTGATGTCAGGGATTTCAGCCTGTAATTCTGAGACATGTCTCTTGACCGTGGAGATGCTAACAGTATTGACTGTGGACAACCCAAGGTTAAACAAGGTACCCACAGCAGCCGCTGCGACAAGAAGTCCTCCTATAAACCGTTTAGACCTTTGGTTAGCTCCAGTGAGTTCAGCCTGAGTAATTGTAAATTTCTCAAGCTGGTTAAGCATGTGGGAAATATCAGTTTCAGCGTGGTTAAGAATAGAGGTGGTCCAGCTAGCGCCGGCCCAACTGGTGAGCCCTTGAGTGGCTCGGACGTGTTTCCGATACACGTCGTTTGGGTTTAACCTGACAAAAACCCTTTGGGTATGCAGGCGACAGTTTGTGATCAACAGTCCGGGTTGGTCCTTTAAAACGATCCCGGCTGTTGGTCCGGGCTCTATAACATCTGGTGATCCCATGCCCATAAGGCTGGTGATCAGGAGGAGTATCGTCCACATCATCCTGGTGAGAGAGAGAGGACTTTTTAGCAAGTGTTTCATTGACAGCAAATACCGGAGTTATTAGTTACAGTTGTTGAATTACTCACAGTTACCACTGAAAAAGAGAAATGAAAGGTGTTAGGATTAGAGTTAGAGGTTAGTTGTTGTTGTTGGTTCCTCCTGGTACGAGAGACACTACAGTCCCCCCTTTCGGCGAAAGGCAGGTTCCAATGTCTTGTGCCGACTCCATCCTTGAAGTACCAGGACCAGGAAGCAAGTAACACGTTAAAGACACAGAGTTTGGCGTTATAACATGTGTATTAATGGGAGCATGGTTAGGGAAACAAGTATATTTAAGTGTAAAAGGGGGTTTTTACTTGGGCGTCATTAAGTCATCTGCTAAGGGAGGTAGATTGAGTTTATCACTTAAAGATGGACTTAATGGGAATAAAAGAACAAGAGAGTTATTTCATTTTTAAATGGGTTTAGAGTTTATTAAATTGTTGATAATAAAAGAACACACATTAAATGATAATAACTTTAAAGGGACATTGCATGCATTTTAGGGGTAGGGGTAGTCCTAAAAGTTACATGAGATATATATTGGTTATATTGAACATACATAACACATAGCACATTAAACTGAATCTGTCAACCTCCGTATGACTGGGGTTATAGTTAGTTAGTTGTTAGTGGTTACTGCAAGTTAAGGGATCTGTTTGAGACTACTTGGGAGCGTGAACGTCCCCTGTAGATCCCATGGGGGTTTTGTGCAACTTTATCTGGTTGCGGTGTATCCACTTGAGAGTGGGTTCCTTTCTCCCTTTGGTGATCTTTATCTGATACACCACCGGGGATAGTTTGTTGACAATGGTGTACGGTCCTGCCCAACGCGGGAGGAATTTCCGCGTCAGTCGGTTGGTACCACCTTTTGTTTGTCCAGTGAGTTGACTGAACATGTAGTACCACACTTTGTCTCCCACCTGTAGTTCGTCCCTAGATGACTTTTGGTCATAATAGGCCTTACGTCCTTCTACACTTTTGCCTAGTTTTTCCTGGGCAAAGGCGAAGGTGGTTCTCAGGTGTGCTTGGAGATCAGCCATGTACTGGTGTGTGGTATAGGCCGTAGCGATGTTAGCCTCTCCTGGCTGATACAGTAAATGTAGGGGAAGCATCATCTGCCTACCGGTCATGAGCTCAAACGGGGAGACTCCGGTCGCCGTGTGTGGCGTGGCTCTGATAGCCATCAGGACCAAGGGCAGTTTGACGTCCCAGTCTCGGTGATTAGATGCGACATATTTCTTTAGGATGTCGATCACCGTTCGGTTTGCTCTTTCTACTTGGCCTGAGGACTGGGGGTGGTGGCTGACGTGGAATTTTGCTTTCACGCCCATGGTTTGCCACAGTTGTCCCATCACCTCGGCGGTGAAGTGAGTACCACGGTCAGAATCGACCTTACAAGGTAAGCCGAATCTGGAGAACACGTGGTTCATGAGTAGAAAGGCTGTTGTCTGTGCCATCGTTTGGGGCTGGAAGTCCTTCCACCCATTTAGTGAAGGCACAGGTGACCATTAGGATGTATTTGTTGCCCCTTGTTGATTTAGTCAGGGTCCCATCCAATCGATTTGGAGGTCAGACCACGGAAAAGAAATGCCCCTTCTTTGTAAGGGTGCACGATGGAGTGGTCTTGTCGGTTGAAATTGGCAGCATACTAGGCAGCCTTTGATGTATTCTGCCACGTCCATTTGCATGTGTGGCCAGTATGCCACTTGTTGGAGTGCCTGGTGTGTTGCGCGAACACCTCTGTGGCCTGCTACAGGAGCGTCATGTGCGTGCGTTAGCATGACCCCCCTTAGGCTCTGAGGCACTACGAACGCAGGTGAAGTGAGGGTGTCAGAGACGTAGACAAGCAAGCCATGACGCAGGTGGAGTCGAGCGCGCACTGCCCATAGCTTTTGAAGATAGGCGTCGGAGAAAAAATCAGTGTCTACGATGGGGTTAGACACCGGGTCTGAAAGGTAAAGAATCAGTTTGTGGATTGCCGAGTCCGCTGCTTGAAGGGCAACGAGGTCGGAACCAGCGAAAGAAAGAGAGGAAGTCGATGCGTCTGCGGGGGCCGGAGCCGAGGCATCGTTTGCGGTCGTTTTAGACCGGGTAACCAGACAGACAGAATGGGTGGGTTGGGTGGGAAGGGGTCGATCGCACGAGGGTTCTGGCTGGAAATGCCAGAGCGTACCGTCTAGAGCCCCTTGTTTTGCCATGAGGTCTGCCTGATCGTTCAGGTCTTTGTCCAGTCCAGGGGCTAGAGAGTGGCCCCTGACTTTCTTCCAGTACACCTGCATGTCATGGTCCTCGACCAGACCGTCGCCTGCGACAAACAGGTCTTTGTGTTTGATCGTCTTTTTCGCAGATGTGAGAAAGCCATTGCTCTTCCATAATGGCAGGTGGGCAGAGAAGCTGAGTCGTGCGTAATTTGAGTCTGTGCAAATTACGAGCTGTTTGATCTGCTTGGCCACTGCTAGTTGGAGAGTTATGAGCACGGCTGCGATCTCCGCATATTGTGAGGATTGAGATCCTAACTGAAATTTTTGTGGCTCATAAGGGTTGTCGTTGAGCCATACCACACCTGCACCAGCGCGGACCAGAGCTTCATGGTGGAAGGAGCATCCAATCGACATAAGCAGTGGTCATGTCTTGGCACACGTCAGCATTGAAGTAGTGATGGCGTGTTGGTACAGTGGAGGTGTGTTCGTTTAGCGGGACGGCTGTGGCGGGCGTGTCGATTGCGCATTGTTGGCATGCAGCGAGTTCCATGCCTAAGTGCGACTTGTGGTTTTGAGCATAGCGTATCTCCACGTCGAAACTTTGGAGAGCCATGAGCCACGATGCCACGCGGGCGTTAGTTACTAGGCCGTCCCTAAGTCTTTGACTTGTTAGGAAAGTCACCGGTTGGTGATTGGTGTTCACGATTGTCTTTTGGCCTCCTAAGTAGTGGGCGAAGTGTTTCACGGCCCATACTGTGGCTAGGAGGGCTTTTTCACAGTCGGTATATTTAACCTCTGGTCCGGAGAGAGTTTTGCTGGTGTAGGCCACCACTCTCTTATCCGTGTCATGGACCTGATAGAGGCCTGAACTGAGGCTGTGGCTTGAGAAGCCCACCTCTAAGTAGAAGACTTTGGTGTGGTCCGGGTAAGCTAGGCACGGGGCTCTGCACAGATTGTGTTTGAGCGCCTGCATTGCCTGCTCTTGTTGTGGACCCCACACAAAGGCGGTGTCCTTTTTGAGAAGGTCCGTCAGTGGTTTGGCCAATGCCGCATAGTCACTAATTGTCGAGAATAATTGCAGACTCCCAGGAAACTGCGGAGTTCTGACAAGTTGGAAGGCGGTTTCAGATTGGCAATGCCTTGGATTCGACTGACCTGTGGTTCAACGCCATCAGCGCCTACTAGAAGGCCCACATAGTTTACCTTCTTTCTGCACCATTGACATTTCTCCAAAGAGATTTTAGCACCAGCAATGGTGAGCTGTTTCAGGACGTGGTCGATTTCGTTAATGTGCGCATGGAGTGTCGCGGTGCGCATTAAAATGTCATCGACGTAGATGAGAGTTCCGCGGCTAGCGGCGTCAGGGCATGCCTTGTTCAAGAAGATGTTAAATTCGGCTGGGGAATTTAAGTACCCGAATGGGCATCTTGTAAAAGAGTATTGCCGATTGGCAAACGTAAAGGCAAGTTTGTGTTGATCCTGTGGGTCTACAGGAATGGTCCAGAAGCCGGATGCTATGTCCAGTGTGGAGAAGTACTTGGCATCCTGTACTTTGGGCAGTTCTTGGCCAAGTTGGGTCATTGGCCACCTGGAAAGTGGTACGCTCTTGTTCAGTTGACGGTAGTCAATTGTTAGACGCCACTTGCCATTGGGCTTGAGTACTGGCCAGATAGGAGCCGAATAAGTACTGTTGCACGGACGGATGATGCCTTTGTTCAAAAGGTCGTCTATGATTTCCTGTATCGGTTCATAAGACGCCAGTGGTATTTTGTATTGTCGGATGTAAGCTGGTGGTGCATTCGCGGCTGTTGGAATGCGTACCGTGTGGATGTGGGTTAAACCACAATCCAGCGAGTTTGTCGCAAATGATGTGCGATATTTGAGGAGGACCTGACGCATCAGGTTGCGTTCCTCGGCGTTGTTTATCGCATCAGCCAAGTCTAGTGCTTGTTCTAACTGAGACTCAAAGTCCGGTTCGGGTTTAGAGTCTGGTTGCACAGTTACCGGTTTGTCAGTGGTGACGTTACACGGTAGAGACGTTGTTTTGTCTATATCTGAATCAATGGAGAGCAGGGAGACTGTCTGTACGACCATTACCTCAGCATCAGCCAGATCGACCCTGCAGATAGTGTCGGTATCGACCACAAGTGAGGGGTATATGGCGATTGCTCCGGAAGGCTTCGTGTAGACGACTCCGGTCTCCTGTTGTTCAGTCATGAGTGAGGGTGGCATGCGTCCTATGACTGGAATTCTGAGTTCGAAGTCATGGAATCTTGTGTCGATTAGCCAACCCAAAGGTGTGGCCTTCGGGACGAGAATGCTATTGGCAGTAGGATTCTGCACTAGCACGTGTGTTGATAGAGAGTCGAGCTCGACCAGGGGTGTTGCCTGAACAGACAAGCCTAACTCAAAGAACAGAGGCGATGGTTGGAAGAACGCTTGTGGAGAGTTAACTTGTTGTCCTGTAGACGCGTTCAGACGTATGTCCATGATGGTACGCGGCGGTATAGTGAGATGGCAGTCATTACTTACCTGACACACATCGGGAATGGTTTGACCCGATTTCAAGTTTCCTTCGGTCAATGAAGGTGATTCTCACGCACGTACTCAGTCAGTGACCAGAGAACGTCGTTAATGGTGTCGACTTGTACGTCGAGTCTGACTAGCATGTCAGCCCCAATGTACACTGAATGTGGCAGATTGGGGATGACCGCAAAAGTGTGGGTCAGTTCTCTTTTGTTCCATCGTACGATGGCAGAGCATAGACCGATGGTGGTTAACGCGTGAGTCGGTGTGGGGTTAGCAGGGAACCGAGTGCGCTTCTTTACAAAGGTCAGACTTGGGTTTTTATGCGTTAGAGTGTTAAACAGCTCCTGGCTGATGGCGGATTTGTCAGCCCATAAGGCCATCACGACATTGTCGACTGGAGTTGCTTCCAGTGAGATGCCATTGACAATCTGGGGTGTCATCGCTAATGGGTCCTTCAGCGTGCATAGGAAGTTGTCACGCAATGTAAAGGGGTTTAGGTCGCACCGAGGTTGCATGGTTGTTCTACCAGCGGTGTCGGTGGCTACCCTGTCGATTGGTGATTCCCTGTCAATCGCATAGCACTGAGATTCATTCAGTAAGATTGGAAGTGGTTCTCGCACTTGGGCCCAAATCTTCAGCTGCTTGAAGTCGATCAGTGGTTCGAAGCGATTGAGGATGTCTTTTCCAATCAAAAGTGGGACATTGTCAAGGTGGGACACGTACACTGGGTGTATCAGTGTCATGGGTCCGATGGTCAGTTGGACTAAGGTTACCTCGTTGAGGATCGTCCGATCATCAGAGTAAGGCCTTATTTCTAGAGAGCACGGGTGGGACTTCAAGTCCCTGTGGGATCTTCTCGCTATAGCCTGAAGTGATCTGAACAGGTTGCCTGAAATTAGGCTGATGTCAGCGGCTGTGTCGAGAAGTGCTTCGTGCGTCAAGTGGTCTTCTAACAAGACAGAGAGATAAAGCTTCCGAGCTACTCCCTTTTCAGTTAGGTGACCTAGAAATTGGTGAAAGGGTGTTTCACATTCAATAGTCGTGGCGTGGTCATGGCACAGCCCGACATTTGGATTTGCTTGGACCACTAGGACGGCGCTAGACGGAGTAGTGTCTTTGTGATCTGTGTCACTTCCCTCCGTGTTGTCCGTGCTAGGGTTCTGGACAATGTCATTGAGTGGCTCTAGTTCGTCAGAGCCTAAGTACAGGTCTGGGAGATGGTCATTCCCTTCAGTAGACTCTGTATTTCCGTTGCGTGTTAAGCCGACTTGGATCGGTTGTGACTGTTTCTGAATCGGGGCCTTAGAGGCCTCCACCGTATACAGATCAGCCTTGTCCTTGGACTTTTCGCGCATTCGTTTGAGTATGCGTTCTATGGCCCGAGCCTCCTCTGTAGTCAGATTACTGTCGCTCATGGGGTTTCCCATGCGATTAGTCTGAGTTTCAGGGGCTCGGTCCCTCGCATGATTTCGTCGTTCGACAGGTGGGCTACCTGATGATCGTTGGTCTTGGGACCGACGATACTGGTTTCTCCTGTCGTCGCGGTTTTGATAGGACCCCCCTTGGTTACGGTTTGGATTGGTTCGAAATTTATTTTCGAACCGAGGTCTCCATTGAGGGCCCTGGTCTTTGAACTTACGTTCAGGCCAGGTCGGGTGTGGACCCGGCTCTCCTTTGTGTGGCCGAGGTCCCTCTTTCCTGTCTGGAAAGCGGGAGGCTCCTGGGCCACTTGGCTTGGAGGTAGGTGCTCCTTCAAGCGCTAGACTCTGATCTACATTATACAGAGCGGCTGACTCTTGCGGTTTAACCTGAGTCAGCTTCTGTTTAGTAAATGCCCTTGTTGCCAGTTCGCGGAGTTGGCGGCTGGTTTGAGTCAGCGGGCAGGCAGCGACGCCAAGATGATGGTTGGTAGTTGGATGGAGGTTTTGTACAAAGAGTGTTTTGAAGTTTTTATCCTCCTCCATGTTTGGTTCGTTGAGTGGACCAAAGTAGGCTTTGCGTAGCCGATGATAATATATCTGTGGTGACTCTTGCCGTGCCTGTTTGATTGTTAGGGCGGCTGTCAGTCCCACATTTGTTGTAACGTCTGAGAATTCCTCCATGAGGGACTGACTAAGGAGATCGAAGTCAGCTTGGACCTCAGGGGGTTGACGTTCGATGAAGCTACTAACATCTCTGCTTGATGTTAGTTTTATCAAAAAGATTTTGTCCTCAACGGTAGCATTGGGTATTCTCTGGAGGTAGAACTCAATGTCTCTAAGGTACGCGCTAGTGTCATGAGCCGATCCTTGATGGGGCTCGAAGCGAGTGATATGACGCGCGATTTTGTCAAAGTCTCTGTCAGTGGGACCGTAGTCCAGATGTCTCCGTGTCGGAGCTGGTTGTTGGACAAAGTCCGATTGTCTACCGGTTGGTAGTGTGAAGTAATCCGAATGCCTACCTGTGGAAGCTCGCGGAAAGACGGCCGTGCTCTCGGCTCCGGTTGGTCCTCTTTCCGTTGCGTCCAGGCGCGGTAGTGGTCGCAAAATTGGATTAGTTAGTGAAGTGGCTCCCGTCTGGGAGTCTTCAAACCTATTGGGTTGATATAATGGAGTAACCGGTTCTAGGTCTGGAGTACCTTTGAACTCCAGTTTCTTACTAGGTCGTGTTTGGGCGTCCTCTGTCAGGCGCGCCTGAAGTTGTTCAATAAGCTGGCGGTCTTAGTCACCTTGTTGAGTGAGGGCCTCTACCCGTTCACTCAGAGACTCTCTCCGCCGAGCTTCCTGTGCCAGCATATTCGCGGACAGCTGTGCACTTTTGCCTGCTTTGATGAGTTCCTCTCGCATAGCGTCGTACTCATCGCGTTGGTCATTGAGCTGCAGCTCTGCTATGTCACGAGCAGACCTTGTTTCGCTCAGCTCGTTCTTTAGGTCACTGAGGGTCCCCTCAGTTATCTGGAGTTTGGTGTGTAACTCCTTAAAGTCAGGGTCTGCCTTTTGGAGTGTTTGGGTAAGAGTTTGTAACTCTTGGTTCTGTTTTTCAGAATTCTCCAGGGCTCCTTGGGTCAGCTGGAGTTCCTGATTCAACGCCTTGTTCTCGCGTTGGAAGCGGGCGAGGTCCTGTTTCTGGACCTGGATTTTCTCGTGGCTGCGTGCCAGGAGATCCTCGGCTTGTTTCTGCTGTGCGCGCATAACAATAGCCATTTGACCTAACAGCTTAGTTAGATCCTTGTCTTTTGGCTTAGAGGTTAGCGCAATGCTAATCAAGGAGCTAAGAACTGAATCTAGCTCGTTGGGAGGTGTGGTCTGAATCTCGTCCACATATTGGGGTAGCACCTGTTCTGTTAGATCATTTAGAGCTGAGTCTAAGTGATCCAGAAGCTTGATGGGACTATCCGAGCCTGTGGACTGTGGATTAGACATGTTGAGAATTGGGCTTTCTCAAGGTAAGTGAGTTATTGTTAGATTGAGTTTTAACTGCAAGGAGAGAGTTACTACTTGTAGAGTGTTACGAAGAAGGAGCGTAAAACTCAAGCAGACTGTAAAAGAATTTTTAAAATCTGAGTAAAAGTGTAAATAAAAAAATTAATGAAGGAATAAAATTAAAATTAAAATTTTATTTTATTTAAAATAAAATAAAATTCCAATTAAACTAAAATAAAAGGGGTATTAAGTCAAATAAGTCAGATTAAAAGTAATAAAAGAAGGAATGGTTGAAGTGGAAGTTAGTATAAAGTCTACTTGTGATTGAAGTGACCTTATGCTAGTATTAAGCAATGACTATGTAGCAATAGCCTGGTGGTGTGAATGTTAATGAGGGTTGACAGTGCTGGGATGCTGCGGTGCTAATCTGTAAAATTAACAGTGCAGAATCAGTGGGTTTAATCTAACAATTCATGCAGGTAATCAGCTTTTAAATCACAGCTATGACACAATTCGTGCAGGGTTAAGTCTATTCAGAAGTAACAGCAGTGGTGTCGTAGTGGTAGTAAGCTGTTAGCGTTAGCATTCCAATTTGACAAATCCTGTGTAGATAGGAAAGTCACAAAACAAGTCGTAAATTGTTAATCAAGCCAAATTAATCAATCAAATTAAATGCAAGGTTAGCATCAAAGATCTCCAAAAGCAGATGCAATGTTAATTAAAAATGTCACAATTGTTAGTTAACTCCTATTGTGCATTCAAGGTTGTTAAACACAGGCAGTTAATTTCCAAAGCAGTATTGCATTGCAAATTTGTGTATTTAAAAAGACACATGTATTAACAGAAGCAAAACAGCTTGACAGCAGTTTAGTAATCGTTAATAAAGCATAGTAATTCACTTTTTATGTTAAGTCAATCAGGCTTTTCAGTGTCAATGAAAGCTTGAATTATTCAGTTGTTAAGTTCTTAACTTGAATTAGTCACTATTTTAAGGAAAAAGTGTAATTCCGTTGAGTGACCACCAGAGAGAGACGTAGAGCTCCTCTCAGAGATTTTTAGAAGTTTCGCACTTCTCTTCCACTAGGGGGTAGCAGACTCTCTGGAGTCCGTGTTTTACCACTTCTTTCCGCTAGGGGGCAGTAGACTCTCTTAAGTCTGTTTTTACCACTTCTTTCCGCTAGGGGGCAGTAGACTCTCTTAAGTCTGTTTTTACCACTTCTTTCCGCTAGGGGCAGTAGACTCTCTTAAGTCTGTTTTTACCACTTCTTTCCGCTAGGGGGCAGTAGACTCTCTTAAGTCTGTTTTTACCACTTCTTTCCGCTAAGGGGGCCGTTGGAACTACAGTGAGTTTGTTTTCCGGGTGACGTCAGTGTCACGCCCCTTCCAAGACACGGAGTGGCGATGGCTCGTTAGCCTCAGTTTAGCTGTTGACTTTGGAGGGGCAAAACCGCTCCTACACAGCCACTTTACAACACAGCAGCGCTCTGAAAAGCGCAACTTTCCAACACAGCAGTGCTGTGGACAAAACAACGTTTCACAAAGCACTACACGGGCCACGTGGGCCAAGACTTTGTCCGTTGGCTGTGTATTAACAAGGAGTTCTGACGCGGGTAGCTAATCCGTTCAGGAGTTCTCCAACCAAGATTTTAATTCGTCTGACACGATATGAACAAAGAAATTACTTGGTTTACAAGTTTATATAAAACACTGGATCATCGCAGACTGTTTTTCTTAACTTGCACAACGCGTTATTTAAACAACTTTATGCTGAGATCCTAGAACATCTTAGAATCCGCAGTTGCTAGGCCTTATAAAAATTACACGTCCTCAACGTGTCACAAATGCATTTAATCAATCCGGCTCTCTGGCCTTTGTTCACAAGCTCCACAAAGCTTCAGTCTTTCACTGAACACTTAGCAAGCTGGCAGAAATGTACGTACAATATTAACCAAGTTACAAAGCATATCTCAGAATTATCAAAACATCAGACCAGCTGGTATTTTTCAAATCTTAGACAATTTCACAAGCGCTTAATATCAAACAGCAACAACACACATTTCTCAACACATTGATTAGTTTTGTATAAGACATAACTTTCTTAGTTCTTCAGCGGACAGAGATTTATATAAAAGCTTTAAGGATGTTAACTTATTTCAGTGTTTACAAGACTGGATCTTTCGAGCCTCAGGCGGGGGCACCAAAAATAATACTGTAGTGAATATGGTCTCGTTGATGAATAATTAATATGAATATGAATTATGAAAATTAATAATTAATATTTTGTTTATGAAAATATTAATTTCTTTCGGGGCACCACCTTAGTTTTAACAGTTCTAAGGAAACTGATTATGTTTGATAAGTCTCAATACTGAAGGAAGGGAGTTCTAAACTCGTTTTCGACACAAATCTTAATTAAACAATGAAACAAGAAATGTCTTTATGGGTTTTATTAAAGATTATGCAGGTTAAAATATGAAGAATAATAACAGTGGAAAGGACATAAAGGGATAATTAGGGCAAATGATGAAAATAAAACAATGATTGACGATGGCACAATGGTTATACCTTTGATGGAACAAGATGAGTTTAATTCTATTTTAATTTTAAGCGATTTAATCGGAGTGGTTACAGAGCAACGGGGCCGTTAAATGGCTTAACAGAAAGGGGACTATTGACGGCTATTTGAAGATTGTGAAAAAGGAAAGAGGTACTGTTGGACGTAATTACACAGGTTTATAACGCCAAGCTTTCTCTTGTGTCACGTGCTCACTCACTCTTTATCCGGTGATTTGGCACCAGCAGTGCGGTTCGATCAGTCCCAAAGGTAGGCTTGAGATTCCCGGTCGCGGCTGATTTCCGGCAACAGAAGGCAGCACGTGTCCACGCGTTGAGCTGGTTTAAGGCGCGCCTTAGCAACAAAGCGGCGTCCTGTGATTGTCCTTGAGGGTAAAGTAAACTTTACCAGCGGTTGCGAATAAAGTCTTTAAACTGAAGTCCGCTACAAGACAAAACTATGTCTTTTGGATTTAACAAAGACTTTCTTTCGTAGCGTCAAAAAGCCTTTCAAAACTACAAAAAGTTTCTTCCGCGAGGAAGTGATGTAATTCCGTGGATAAGAAGTTTTTCAAACAAAAATCAAATGTGTTGGATCTTCAAAAGGATAAAAATTTACGTCCGGCACGGTGTGTGCTGCGGCTAGAAGACTTTAGAGTTGCGAGGAAAAATACGACGAAAGTTAAGCTTAAGAAAGAGCGTGAATAGAGTTTCAAGAAAGTTTGAGCTTAAGAAGCTTGAGAGGGAACTCGAGAGAGCGAGAAGAGCTTGAGAGAGCTATTTCCGCTTTGCCGACTCTTTTGTAAGAGACGCAAAAATGGGCGTGTTTACACACGTTTGGTGAATAGGGGAGGTGTTACGAAAGTTTTCGGTTTGAAATAAACTTTCCTTTGTCCCATCAAATCAAGGATTTTAAAACACATTTACAACATATTACTTCTGCATTGTATCATATCTGCATGGGAAATATCGTTACCAATCTTTAAAGACTAAACACATGCATATTCGTTGCTTGACCTGAAAACAGAACAATTCATTTTATTACACAGCCAGCTGTAAGGATGAAGAAGAAAGTATTCTTTTATATCGTTATCACTCTGGATCCTGTAAAGGAAGAATGGTGAGGTTTGCATAGTTAAGAACAATCCTTTAATACACAGAAATGGAACAGAACGAAGAATTGTCTTTAGATTCGAAGCAGAGTCATTACTCTGTTCAACCAAAGGAGGGCAATGTTCAATCACTTATAGAGTCCTGTAACAAAGAGACATTCCTTTCTCAGGTCTGGTACATCTCAATACACAAATCGTATATTTAAATGTCAATTCTGGTGCCGGGGTCTGGTCGGCCAACAGATAGCCCCCTTCAGGTTCTTTGAAGTGTTGAAAACAAAGTCGTTAATTTAGTTTCACTTTTCCGTGAACTTTCTTAGAGCAACATCGAGCATCTGGAGAGAATTAGCAAGAAGATGTGAATTGACTTTCCTTATCTGTCCTTGGCCTGGATAAACAAGAATGGCCAGGCCTTGAAAGTTCAGAGTTGTAAATTCTGTGGTCCTCTGAGAGGTGTTGGTTCCTCCTGGTACGAGAGACACTACAACTGTAATCCCACACCAATAACTCAAAATGTTAATGCAGGTCTCTGTTGCATCATCTCTATAAATCTAGTCACTGGTTTCAGAAACCGCCCAGCTCTAGAACGACGGGCAGGAACTGGGTCTGTGACAGTAACAGTAGGGCCAGTAGGCCGAACAGAGTCAAAGGTGTCCACAGTCTCAGGCACTGTACAAGCGGCTGGGACGAGGTCGCACTGGTCAACTCCTGCAGCTTCCGAGACTGCAAAATTCACTGAATCACAATTGTCCCCTTCAACACAGCTACCAGATGTCGACGGCAGCTCTGACACCCATACTCTTGTTCGAAACTCGACATCTGTGATTGTTGACCCGTCAACACTGATGTTCACTGAACTTGACTCAGGGGACACAATTTCCTGCTCATGAGCACCAAAATCCGAATCAGGCAGAGACAGGAAGTTTACTGGCATGATCAGGTTACGATGAACGACCTTTATTTGACCAGTAGTGGGGTTCTCAATCTTAAAAGTGTGACTCCCATCATTTTTCTCAATCACGACATAGACTGTATCTTCCCAACGATCAGCGAGCTTCCGTTTCCCCCGCTCTCCCTTGTTGGCTAATAACACATGATCATTCACTTCCACTGGAGCACCACGCACTTTCTTGTTGTACAGATCCGTATGGCGCTTAAGTTGCTTTGTCGCCATTGACTGCGCCACAGCCATCGCCTCTCTCATGGTTTTCTGCAAAGACTCCACATAGCGATCATAGTCCACAACCTCTGGGTCGTTAAGAACCGAACCAAACACAACATCTACCGGAAGACGTGGCACTCTACCGAACATGAGCAGAAATGGTGCATAGCCAGTTGTTTCGTGTACAGTACAATTGTAAGCGAATGTCAGCGATTTCAGAGCATCGGGCCAACGGTGTTTTGCCCTCGGGGGCAACGCTCGAATCATATTGCCTAATGTGCGGTTCATCCTTTCACACGAGCCATTCCCCATGGGGTGATAGGGAGTAGTGTGTGACTTCTGCACCCCAGCAACGCTGAGCAACTCAGCAATAAGAACGCTCTCAAAGTTGGCTCCCTGATCCGAATGTAGCCGCTTAGGGAATCCATAAATACAAAAGTAATTGTTCCACAGCTGATGAGCGACTGCTTTGGCCGACTGGTTGGGACACAAGAAGGCGTGCGCCATTTTAGTGAAATGATCAGTGGCAACAAGCACATCTAAGGACCTGTTAGCGGAATCTTCTGCAGACCAAAAGTCAATGCTGACAAGCTCAAGAGGCTCCGATGTACGAATGTTTTCCAGGGGCGCTCTAGCCTCAGGCTCTGGGGACTTTCCAACTATGCACCGCCTGCAGCGCTTAACATATTCAGTCACATCACTAGATAGCCCCAGCCAATGAAACCTCTGCCTCGCTAAATACAGAGTCCTTTGCTGTCCCTGATGGCCGGCCTCATCGTGAACACCTTGTAAAACTTTGTGTCGCAGCGAGAGGGGAACAACAAACAGGTAGGCTTTCTTTTTAGAGACAGGGTCCTTTGCAATACGGTACAGCACTCCATCCTTCAGAGTTAGTTTCTCCCAGTTCCTCAACAGTTTGATCACTCCAACAGATTCCTTAGTACGCTCCCTCCTCGATGGTCTCCGTCCCCTCTCCACAAAGAAGATCACCCTGTTCAAGTCCAGATCATTTCGTTGTTTCTCTTTTAACTCATTGTGAGTGAGCACATCAGATACAATATTCGGGGGCACCAGGACTGCCTGAGGGAACTGAGGCAAGAGCAAAGTGTGAGGGCCCAACCCAGAGTCATAATCTCTATATTGACTGAGAACAGCAGCGACTTCCTTGGACGAGACCGACCCAGACTGAGCCACTGCTGCACACTGTGCAACGACATGTTGGCCACACTCTGATGTCGAATCAGGTGGGTTGACGGACCACCGAAAAGCATCTTGAACACCAGTGGTGCCCACAGCCGTAGCCTCGGCGAGTAGTTTTACGTATGGTACCCTGGTCAAAAGATGGGACGTACTGGACTGTACAAATGGCTCTCTGCTTAAGGCGTCAGCGACCACATTCCGAGGTCCCGGAATGTACTTGATATCAAACTGGAAGGGAGCAAGTTTAGCAATCCACCTCTGCTCACATGCATCCAGACGAGCTTTAGACAATATATAAGTTAACGGATTATTGTCTGTCCACACTGTAAACTTATGACCTCTCAACCAGTGGTGGAACTTATCGCACACCGCCCACTTAAGTGCAAAAAACTCTAGTCTGTGCGCAGGGTATTTTGACTGAGCATAACTGAGGGACTTGCTAGCGAAAGCAATTGGCCTAGCTGTAGTGCCCCCAGCAGGAACTTGTGATAAAACAGCGCCTAATCCGTCTGCAGAAGCGTCGACTGAAAGCAAAAACGGTTCATCGAAGTTTGGGTGAGCGAGGATGACATGGTCCAACAGGGCCTGTTTCAGTTTGTTGAAAGCTGACCTACTTTCCTCAGTCCAGTCACCAACATTAAGTTTCTTTCGAGTCTGACACTTTCTCCGAGCCCCGCGAGGACCCTTGGACCCCGATTTGAGTCTAAACAGTGGCTTGGCTATAGCTGAACAGCCCTCAGTAAACTGCTGGTAGTACACAACCATACCCAGGAACGAACGAACTTTGCGCTGAGAGGGGATATTCGTGCCATTCTCCATAAGGTCAGACTCTGTTAACGAGGTAATGGCTACGACCTTATCTGGATCAGACTGAATGCCATCGCCATTGATGATATGCCCTAGGAACTTAACTGACCGTCTTAGAAAGTTGCATTTCTTGGGTGCCAGCTTGAGATTGTGGCACTGGAGTCTTTGAAAAACCATTTGTAAACGATCAAGGGCCAGACTTTCAGTGGGGGCAAACACTAAAACATCGTCCAGATAGCACAATAAGCTAAGAAAGTTTTGATCACCAAAGATGCCCAACATCATCCTCATGAACGTCGCCGGACTGTTGCAAAGACCCTGAGGCATCCGATTGTATTCATATAATCCAAATGGTGATGGAAAGGCTGTATATTTCCTGTCATCCTCATGAACCTCCACATTATAATACCCTGAGGTCAGATCCATCGTCGAGAAAAATGCATTACCGCCCAACGCTGATAGGGCGTCAGCAGGGTGAGGGAGCGGGTGCGCATCCTTGACAGTTCGTGCATTGAGCCAGCGGAAGTCATTGCATATTCTCAGGTCCCCTGTTTTCTTTGAGACTATTACCAAGGGTGATGCAAACTCACTGCTGGACTTCCTAATGATCTCACGCTCCTCCATGTCATTTAAAACATCTCTCAGTTTCTCATATTGCGTTGGTGGTATACGCCGACACGGAAGTCGGAAGGGTTTTTCGTCTGTGACTCTGATGCGGTGCAGATACCCAGTGGCCTTGCCACAGTCTAACTTGTCTCTCGAAAAAATAGACTGATACTGAACAATGAGTTTGGCCAGCCTAGCTTTGCCCTCAGAGGAAACTTCACACGACTCAATGTCAATGTCTGACAAACCAAGTTCACATAACTGTGACTGAGGTGAACTAGCAATATCACACCGTGTCTGAACTCGAGAACAATCAGGTAAAGTGGACGTGTCAGACACAAGGCTGGGTTCAGTTTTAACTGTGGTCAGGGACTGCACTTGTTGACCAACGTGAGACTGCGCACCACTAAAGTCTCCAACTGACTCACACAGGGACACGTAGGCTATCTTAGCATTTCTTTTTAAGGTGACATGATTATGGGATGGATTTATCACTTTGAGTGGCAGCCAGCCATCCTCTCTTAAAACAGCAACTGACCTTCCAACTATTACTGTTCTCGGTCTGGATTTAGCAATAGTAGGCTCTACTATGACTTCACTGCCAGCAAACTGTTTATCAACAAGCTGTAGTCTACCCCACACCAGATGCTCAGTCATCGGCTCTAGAGTGACAGCTCTCTTGATTTTGACAGTTCCAATCACATCTGGGACATTATCAGTAACCACCCCGGCCATCAAACTAAACAGCCTATGTGCTGCATCACTCCCGCAGCTCTGATCTTGAATTACCATTTTCAATCCACTAATCACGTATCGTAAAAGGTTACTGCCAACAATCAAATCGTCGCTCTGGCCATTAACAACTAAAGTTGGGACAATTACTCTACAGCCGCACATTTCCATTTCAAGTTCGCATAAACCTAAAGGCAGAGTTCTCGAACCCCCGCACCCAATTAACACAATGTCTGTGGGCTGAAGGGTGGGCTCCTTTAAAACAGCATGCTGTAACAGATGAGGGACCAGACTGGAGCTTAATGTACAAGCCATTGAGCCACTGTCTAGTAGAGCAGAGACAGTCACTTTTCCACCCAGTGTCACATTTTCATAGAACAGTCCATCATGTTGTTTGAGTCTCTGAATATTCTGGAGTACAGGTGTGCACCCCATGTCCCTCACTTCACAAACACTTTGATACACAGACTCCAAATCATCCAAGTCAGCCACAGGGGATTCACATATAGGCCCAACACTTGCTGTTTCAGTATTTCAAAAATGGGATCTGGGCCTTCAGTCAAAGTCAAACCTGGCTTACTACGAACGCCTACTTTAACCACTTCACGTGCCCTCCCCACAAGCTTTGACATAATTTCCCCCGCCTGGTCAGACACCGGAATACTCCGCTTATTCATATAGGACAACATCATATCCTCCCACTCCCGAACAGAACACGTATCAGTACCATCCCCTTTGAAACTTACAGGCTCCTTCACATCCTGGCGTACAATGACATTTAGCATTGATGAATCATTAGTAACTGCCCCAACTGCACTTAAACCCGTAGCATTACCCAGACGGTGCTCAATACAGGTAGCAATACTCTCGCCAATAGAAATCCCAATCTGCGAAGCTAATTCAGTTATGAGTTTCTCATTGACACCTTCATTTTCATTCAGACCAGAATTAAGATCACATTGTGGAGAGTCAAAGGTGACATAACCAGCCTGAGCCGAACCACCATTAAGCGGCTTTGGTGTGGATGCATCTGGAGAAAACAAAAGCACACCCCTGCCTTTACCAACAGCAGATGTGGGGGTACAAGACCCAAACCCCCTCCCTCTACCAAATGTATTAATATTCTCCATTGCACAATTCAGAAAAAAAATACAGCCCGTGGCAGGATGCACTAAAAGGAAAATTGTCCAAAAGCACTATAAAGTTCGTAAAATAAAAGCAGGGCACACCAAAATAAACAGGACACAAGATACCACCACAAAATAAAAAAAATGTCCTTTAACCTTTCTTCACATCCATACCATATACCGCATTACCAGCACTTTCTTATAGCAGCACTTGATACCAACACTCGTTGCACTCGCCAAAGCAGACACGAGGCCGCACGGAGCCCCGCGAAGAACGCTCCAAGTCCGTAGCACAATCCCGCCGTCCTCCGTAGCGAGCGCCGCAGCGAGCCCCAAGGTCGGGCGTGGCAGGCAGAGAAGACACAGGAGAGTCCCGCCGGATGAAGCCAAGAACGGGTCACGGCACCAATGTAACCGTTGTACTTCTGCGTTGTGTTAGTGATCACGAGACACGATGGAAACTTTGGAGACTTTCTCCGTTTAATCTGGATAGAAATAATAAAATACTGCTCAACATGTGCCTCTTTTTACTCGGTCCAGCCCCAAACTCTTCCAACACGGAATTTACAAAAGGGAAGACATTACATACCTGGATAGAAATAATAAAATACTGCTCAACATGTGCCTCTTTTTACTCGGTCCAGCCCCAAACTGTAGAAAACAGTGAACGAGTTAGCTAACCCTTGTCACAATAAACTAAAACATAGAACCAACATCGATGCGCAATATAAACTTAATTGGCAATATAACATTACAACAATGATAATTTATAACAAAATAATAAAAAAAATGACATTTAAAACAGAGGATTACACTGGCTAACTTACCTCTTCCAACACGGAATTTACAAAAGGGAAGAGGAAGTGGCAAACCCCGCTTTTATACTATTGCACACAGAAAACAAACGAAGAAGAATAAACACTAATACAGGAGATGTATGTGGAGGACCAAAACAGCACAAAAGTCTAATACCAGGTATGAACAGTCGCACAAAACGAAAAGACAATTTTGTGTAATTATAATATTATTAATGAACTTGTTACATTAACTCTATTAAGAAAAAGTATGTGACAGGTAACAATCTTTCAGTATTATAGTTTAATCCCAAAAACATGCATAAATACCAGAAGTGGCAATAAGCATATTTATACGTTGAAATCTCTGCTTTTTTTAGTGGTCTTGCAAGTAAAACTTCTAATAAAATTATCATAAAGCATAAAAAAGTTTTAACAGTCATTAGAGTTGATTTCAAATTGGTTGATAAATGCACTCAAAGTCATGAAGTCCACTTACTATTGACGAACAAGAGCAGGGCGGAAAATCCCACTGAAAAAAAAAATGTAGCTCGGGCGCAAAGCTCCACTTGTGTTAGCCTGGTGTTAGCAACAGGTTAGCAACAGCCTTAGCCTCGGCTACCGCGGAGTGGGCGTAATTACCCACGCGCTTGCGATTCAACACTCCCTTTGCCCATTTTAGTAACATCCTCTGACGAAGATGTCTGAATTGTCCGGATGTAATCGCCATTTTTTTGCCCATGACTTGGAGTCATATCAGTGAATAGGGGACCAATGGGCGGATTACATCCATATTTATACTATCTATGAGTGTCATAAGTACATCTCTGACGTTTATAACAAACCAAACTGTTTAAAAATCGGTAGAAAATTTAGCAAGTTATGGTTATTTAAAAAGTACATGCACCATTAAAACACAATGTTTCGAGTGAGCAAGTTGCCTGTGACAAGATGGCCGCCAGGTGCAGGCGTCGACCTCCATTGGCCAACAGCGCGGACGAGACATCTAGCCTTTATTATGTATGTCTACATGGACGCTACAACGAGCTAACCCTTCTGAAAAATGGCGAAAAGAACAGGAGCTTTCTGGACAAGTGGGAGGCAGAATATCTGTTTACATATGTAAAAGACAAACCTGTTTGTCTTGTTTGTGGAGTCAACGTGGCTGTAAGTAAGGAGTACAACATTAGACGACACTATGAAACGAAACACCATGACAAATGCAAGGACCTGGACATGAGTCAAAGGAGCCAGAAAGTAGAGGAGATGAAAAGAAGTTTGGTTTCAAAACAGAATATGTTTAAAAAGCCACATCACAAAGTGAGGCTGCTGTAAAGGCTAGTTATATGGCAGCAGAGATCGCAAAATCAGCCCGGCCTTTTAATGATGGAGAGTTCGTGAAAAGTGCATGATGAAGGTTTGTGACCTCGTATGCCCAGAGAAAAAACAAGCATTTTCAAACGTGAGCTTGAGCAGGAACACTGTAGCTGATCGCACATGTGATCTTGCCACCAATCTGTATGACCAGCTGATGGAAAAGGGAAAAGATTTTGTTGCGTTCTCCCACGCATCTGATACTGCTCAGCTGTCAGTCTTCATCCGTGGAGTGGACTCAAATCGGTGTGTTATGGAGGAGCTAATGGGATTCAATGCATGGCACAACTACAGGAAAGCAAATCTTTGAGGAGGTTTCCAAATGTGTAACTGAAATAAAGCTGCCGTGGGATAAACTCGTTGGATTAACGACAGATGGTGCGCCAGCGATGTGCGGACGGGAGAAGATGCGGGAAGAGAACTGTGCAGGTGAGCTAACTGTTTACCACTGCATCATACATCAGGAAGCACTGTGTGCCAAAGCCCTAAAGATGGAACATGTTATGACCACAGTAACACAGGTAGTTAACTTTACAAGAGTCAAAGGTCTAAATCACCGCCAGTTTAAATCTTTTCTGGAGGAGTGTGGTTCGGAATACGCAGACGTGCCGTATCACACAGAGGTGAGATGGCTAAGCAGAGGAAAAGTACTGAACAGATGTTTCGAGCTGCGTGAGGAAATATGTCAATTCCTGGAAACCAAAGGGAAGGATACAGTAGAGCTGGAGCAAAAGTTCCTGTGCGAGCTGGCCTTTCTCTGTGACATCTCGAGCCATCTCGATGCGCTGAACCTGCAGCTTCAGTGGCGGGGGCGCATCATCACAGACATGTACGCTGCAGTGAGGGCCTTCAAAACTAAACTGTACCTGTGGGAGAATCAGATGCTGCAAGGAAACCCTTGCCATTTTACCTGCTGCCAATCCATAAAAGCGCAGATCTCTACCGCCGTGTTTCCATGCGCACAGTTTGCTGAAAAACTCAGTGTTCTCGCCGCTGAATTTAGCCGGCGATTTGCCGACTTTAATGCCCAGAAATGCAAGTCTGAACTGCTTAGTAATCCATTCGCAGTTGATGTGGAAAATGCACCAACCAACATCCAAATGGAGCTGATTGAACTCCAGTGCAACGACACGCTGAAGCCAAAGTATGATGCTGTGGGCGCCGCACAGTTTCCACGGTTCATCCCTGACACAATGCCTCAGCTCCGCACCCAAGCTGCTCAGATGCTCTCCTTGTTCGGCAGCACTTATCTATGCAAGCAAATTTTCTCCTCGATGAAGATGACCAAAACAACTCACAGGAGACGTCTGACTGATGAACATCTTCGCTTGATACTGAGGATTTCTTCAGCTCAGAGCTTGAGCCCAGACATTGATGAACTAGCATCCAAGAAGAGATGCCAGGTATCTGCATTGGGCACATGAGATTAGACCAGTGTGCAATAATTAATGTTTTCTTTATGACAAGGCAAGGCCATTTTATTTATACAGCACAATTCATACACTGGGTAACTCAAAGTGCTTTACAGAAATAAAAGACAATTTACAAGATTTAGATTTAGAAACATAAGAAAAATTCAAAGCATTATAAAAGAAGAAGAGTGCAGATAAAAAAAACATTTTAAGTTGTAGTGTAGGCAGAGCTAAAAAGGAAGGTTTTTAACCTCCCCTTGAACATTGTTAAAGTTGAGGTTGTTCCAGGTTTTTGCTGCTGAAACTTAAACTCTGCTTCACCAGGTTTAGTTCTAACTCTGGGCTCGAGCAGAAGCCTGTCCCAGATGTTCTCAGAGTCCGAGGAGGCTCATAAGCTACTAGCATTTCAGAAATATATTCTGGTGCTAAACCATTTAGAGACTTGTAAAGCAGCAGTGCTGTTTTAAAGTCTATTCTCTGAGCAACAGAAGCCAGTGCAGAGATTTTAAAACTGGACTGATGTGGTTGTACTTCCTGGTGCTCGTTTTGAGAGACCAGTGAGCAGGCCATTACAGTAATCTAACCTGCTGGAGATAAAAGCATGAATAAGTTTCTCTAAGTCTGGTTGAGACATTATTCCTTTGACTCTGGAAATGTTTTCAAGGTGATAAAATGCAGATGATGTAAGTGACTTAATGTGACTCTGGAAATTTAAGTCTGAGTCCATGATGACACCTAGATTTCTAACCTGGTTTTTAGATTTTAGAGAAAGAGACTCGAGGTGACTGCTGACACTTTCTCTTTGTTTCTGTTCAGTTGGAGACAATTATTTTGCATCCACATGTCAATCTGTTCGATGCAGTGACACAGTGAATGGATTGGTCCATTTTCAGCAGCTGTGAGTGAAATGTAAATCTGAGTGTCATCTGCATAATTCTGGTAGGATACGCCACAGCTGTGTATTAACTGGCCTGAAGGAAGCATGTAAAGATTGAATAATAGAGGTCCCAAGATAGACCCCTGTGGAACCTAGAATGTCAGCGCCATTTGGTCTGATACAGTTTCCAACGGAAACAAAGTACTTCCTGTCTTCAAGATATGACTGAAACCATTTAAGAGCAGTTCAAGAGATACCTATCCATTCTTCTAATCTTTGTGACAGGATTTCATGGTCCACTGTATCAAACGCAGCACTCAAGTCCAACAGAACTAAGACAGAGACTTTGCCCGTGTCAGTGTTCAGACGAATGTCATTTGTGACTTTGATAAGTGCAGTCTCAGTCTGTGATGGGGCCTAAAACCTGACTGAAAAGGATCAAAGCAGTTGTTAAGCAATAGGAAGTCATTAAGTTGCTGATATATAACTTTTTCGATGACTTTCCCTAAAAATGGCAGGTTTGATATGGGCCTATAGTTGTTGAGCTCTGTAGCATCAAGACTGCTCTTCTTTAGGAGAGGCTTGATGACAGCAGTTTTTAAGGCCCTTGGAAATGTTCCAGACTGTAAGGAATTATTGACTATATCAGTGAGTTGTGGTAACAAACTACTTAGTACTGATTTTATAAATCTAGTGGGTAAAACATCGAGGCAGCAGGTGGATGAACTCAGGCTGGAGACAGTTTTTTTCAAATGTTCTGTCAATAATTGTGTAAAATGTGTTTAACACTAGTGTCTCCTGATGCTGCAGTGTTGTTGTATGTCCTTTGGACTGTAGCATGTTTAATGCCTTGAACCTTGCCGTTAAAAAACAATGCAAACTCATTGCATTTAGTGGAAACTAATTCTGGAGGAAATGGAGCTGGAGGGTTTGTTAATCTGTTCACTGGAGCAAACAGGACACGTGAGTTGTTACTGCTGTTGTTGATGAGCTCTGAGAAGAATATTTCTCTTGCTTTTTTCAAAGTTTGATTGAAAACATGCAGATTTTCTTTGTATACCTCATGATGAATTAAGAGTTTCAATTTACGCCATTTTCTTTGGGCTTTTGGGCATTCCCTTTTCTGTGCCCTGACAGAAGGAGCATTGCTCCACGAAGCCTTCTGCCTCTTCATCACTTTAACCTTAACAGGAGCAATGTCCATAACATTTAAAACACCTGAAGTATAACAACTCATTAAATCATCAACTTGACCTGATGAGGCCTTTTCAAACCTGACTGCCTCCATAAACTGTGTCCTGGTGTTATCAATAATGTGCCTCTTCTGAACAACTGTAGGTCCAGCAGCAGCTTTTGGAATCATGGACAGATGGAAAAAGACACAAGAATGATCAGAGCAACATCAATCACAGTGACATCTGAAATATGAACACCCTTTGTAATGACCAGGTCCAGAGTGTGACCTCTGTTATGAGTCGGCTCATTAACATGCTGACAAAGACCAAAAGTATCAAGAACAGTAGAAAGTTCTTTGGCATTCCTGTCAGAAACATTATCCACATGCACATTAGAATCACCTGATATGACTATTTGTTCATATTCTGTGCAGATAACCGAAAGCATTTCAGTAACTCATCAATAAAATCATGAGATTGTTGGAGTGGTTTGTAAAGAACAACATATAAAATAGATGGAGAAAACCTCAACTCCATTTTGTGTGACACATACTCAAATGATGAAAACTCCCCAAGTGATAGTTTCTGTCCCAGGGCCTCGGGTTGATAAGTGTTTTATGATGACAAAAAGTCCTGGAACAGCAGAGGCCCTCAGTGTCCTAATCGCTGATAGTAGCCTTGATGCTAGTCAAGGCTTTTGGAGCTGGTCTGGGAGGGGGTGGAGGGGGTCTGACAGGGGTGCATTGGACACCTGTCGGGGGTCTCATTTGTACTGGCCGAGATGGAGAATTGCACTTGCACTTTGCACAATGCACTTTTTCTTGCTACAAGGCATGGGTTTGAATGGTTGATTGATTTATTATCATTTTATTTGTAAAATTATTAGCCAGTGGAAAAAGTTTATTTTGGTATTTAAATCAGAAGGTTGCAAATAGAGAGGCATACATTTTTTATTTTAATTTTATTTATTTAATAAATGAATGCCATTGATGTGTTTTTTCATTTGAAATTCGATTTTGCATGTCTCCACTATTAAATTATATATTGTATGGTAATAAGCGATGCTTGTTCCATATTCAATGTTAAAGCAAAACTTGTTTGGGTCCATATTAAAAGGTTAATTTGTTCAATGTTGGCCTGCGACTTTGTTCAGGTTTTACATTTTGGCCCACTGGGTATTTGAGTTTGACAGCCCTGCTTTAGACTCTTCTAAACACTAATGTATGACACTTTATGTTTAATCTCTAATCACACAATAACACTTTGTTCTGTTCTCTTTATCTTTCAGATCGTCCTTTATACTTTGGTGAGTCTGACATCCTTTTTACTTTTTATAAAGGTTACATGTTTGTGTTTCAATCTCAAATTCAAACTGTATTCATTATTCTTAGGTCTAACAATAATTCATTTTTAAAGCTATTTTAAAATATTGCATCTACAATTTCAATTAAAAGTAAAAAAATATGTATGCTCTTAGAAAAATATAATAAACATATTTTGCAAATAACTGTGTTTATTACCGTCCACAGCTGTGATATCAGTTAGAAACACTCAGTCCTGGAGCCTGCTGAGGTGTGAGGTTGTTTCATCATTATTATTTCATTATTACTGTGGGTTATTTTGTTCAGGCCCTGTCCTTCAATGTAGACCTAGACATATTACCACCTGGCTTCTGGGTTGTAGGTCTCTGGAGGCGGTTACCATCGTCACTGTCCAAGGCACTGTCTGAACCATCTGATATAAAATGCAATGTAATGTTTACTTTGTAGAGAGAAAGAGAGCAAAACCCTCAGCCTGTAACTGTGTCTGACATGTATTCTGCTTGATTCCTTGCAAGGAATAAAACCTGACCCTTTCTTCTAAAATCATACTCAGTCTCCTTCGTCTGCTCATTTAATCTGTAAAGTAAAGTAAAATTATTATAACAGAGGTTTATGCTGATCCACAACCTAAAGAAGTGCAGTGGAACGACAGCTCTGGACATGTTCTTACTAAAGATGTCACAAAAGAGGACCATCAATTCCAAATTAAATCTAAACTGAACATATCCCAGACTGTGAAGCTACGATGAACAATGGAGATCAGAATACCATTACAATCTTTGAGAATATTCCAGGTATTTATCTGTGTAATTTTCTGATTTAACACTGGCTCTAAAAGTCTTTTAAACATATCTTAGAGTTGGTCTCTGAGGCAGAAAGGGCAGAGGCAGGTTTACCCTGTTCCCTCAGCTCTGAGGAGAACATCTCAAAAATAGAGTTGAACTGGAAAAAAGATGTTTCTTTACAAAGACAGCAGAGTAGAACAAGACGCTCAGTTCAAATGTTCAGTTTGTAAAAGCCTCCATCAGAATCAAAAACACAGAGATGTCCCACAGTGGAACCTACATCTGTCATTTTCCAGCTCAACAACAAACTCAGGTTGAGCTTCATGTAGATGAGCTTTATGTCGTTTGAATGTGTCAGAATAATAAGGATATTTTATTTATTGTAAGTGTGTCTTGTTTTTAGAAGAAATCTCTCTGAGACATTATTCTGACTTTTCAATATCACTGTAAAATACATTTTTAGAGTGTAACTAATCATTATTGCACAAAATAATCTAATGTTTTTTTTCTTTTCATGTTTCAGGTCCAGACAGCTCAGGTAAGTTTGATAAATGTAACTTTAAACAGGTCTTGACATAAATGTTGAGTTGAAAGTGCCACAGGTGACTCTTGTATTCCCTGTCTACACCTGTGTGTCTTATGATGAACATTCATTTACACAGATATAGTCAGTTATAGGAATATTAATGTTACACAGCCTACACTTAAACACTAAACATTTATAAACCTAGATGACATCATTTCTTTAAAGTCACTTTTTCTCTTTTTCTCTGTTCTCTTCAGGGTTCCCGTATGGATGGACTGCTTTTGGAGTTGTTGGTGTTCTGTTTCTTGTGTGTTGTGCGTTCATGTTTTATATGAAATACAAGAAATCGAGCTGAGTCGTCTGTTTTTGAGGGGTCCATGATATTGACAGATACAGCAGTGCAGTCAGTCCATAAAAAACAAGAACCTGTAGAAATATTCAGGTCAGTTAATATCAGTTTATCATGTGATTATTTACAGATTTGGGTGAGGAAAAAAAAGAAAAAAAAGTTTAATCATTTAATTTTATAAGGAGGAACAGTTCTGAGAGTCAGATTTGAACTGGCAACAGTTTTATAAATGATAAGACTTTCAACATTCAAGTTTTATAGATCTTTGTTCTTTTCTATAGTTTTTGTTTGTTTGGGGGAAAAGTTGTCCTTTCAGTTTAGACCTAATTAATCCAAGAGAGACTTAAACAAACACAATTAATGCATGGTTTATTTAGATAAGGTTTTGGTTCTTCTCAGAGAGAGACATCGTGCGACCTGTTCATCTTTGAGCTCTTACAAATGAACAGGTGAGTGATGATTGGCTGAGAGGTGAAGAGGAGGCTTGTGATTGGTTGCAGTGGACAGATGAACAGAGAGAGATGAGAGACAGTCTTCCTGCTTGAATTTTTATTTAAACTTCACAACATACGTTTCAATTATTTTACATTTTGCCTTTTTTGTTTCTATTCTTCTAGATTTTATGGGTTTTGTATAAATAATAATTGCTTATTTGTTTTTGTTTTTTGCAAGAAGTCTCTAAAAATACCTAAAATGTTGTCAGCCGTTTGTTTTTTTATTTTTGGATGTTGAATAAAGGAAGCTCATAAAATCAACAAAAACAATGTTCAAGAGGAGTTTAAAACCCTTCCTCTTTAGCTCCGCCTACATTCAGTAAAGACTGTGTTTTATCTGAAGTCTTTATCTTTTAATTTTGATTCTGTATTTTACTTTTGTTTCTTGATGATTGTAAATCCTGTCTTTGTCTCAACGTGTCTTTTGTTTCTGTAAAGCAGTGACCCAGTGTATGAACTGTGCTGCAGAAATAAAATTATTATGAATCCACGCCACAGCAGTTTAGTGAGAAGAACATGTATTTACAGTGTCTGTGAGGCAGAAAGGTCCAAGGACAACACTCTGGGTCCAGATTAACGGTTCATTTTACAGACGTCTGCCTGTAATGGACCAACCAAGACTCCTTCAACATCATTGTGAGACATTTCTGCCTCAGACACATCCAGCTTTAGTTTTGTGTCAAAAATATCTCATGCTTTTGTCAAATGAAGACAGTGAAGTTTATTAATGCTCTTGTGTTATTAGGTGAGAGTGGAAAGTTTATTCTTTATTTAAAGTAAAGGTTTACAATAATCTTATTCACTTACTGTAATGTGATTTATGCATGTTTTCTGTGACATTATGGGATGGATGACCAAGTTGGATTTAATACTTTTAAGTCAAAGTTCAGCTGTAGAAGCGTCCCAAAATTGAGTTTTGTTAACGGGTTTTTGAGAGGCTTAAGCAACATGAAAAACACTTGATCAAGTGTTTCATCATGGTTTCAAGGTATCATTTTCATACATTTCTTGGAATGTACATGAAAAACTTAAACATGATACACATAATATATCATATATATATATATATTTTTTAAACAAAAATGGTTTGCTCGAAAAGGGGTGGGATGAAGTAAAGCTTATCGAGTCCCATCTCCATTACATGCATATAATATATACATTTATAATATACTTCCTGCACATGAGTTAACACTTCACAACCCAATGTTTCTTTATTTATTTATTAATCTTTAATTATTATTTTTCTTGACTAATTTTACGTTTCCAAGACAAATGAGAATGCACAATATTCCCTGTTACATGTCCAAGACAAGTTATAGAACTGTTTGATAACTATATTTATCTCTCATGCTCGGTTCCATACTTTAAGAACATAATATATTTATGCATTGTTTTAAATTTGTGAAGGCTTTTGCATTGCTTCTGCTGTTCCCCAAAACTGTTCACACACAGACACACAAAAACTTTTCCTTGTTGTCCTTATAATGTTCTTTTTAAAATTGTCCTCCTCTCAGTTGCTGCCTGCCTTTGAATCATTTTTGAATATTGCCAGGAAGAGCATTGTTATTTGCTCTGTACATCAGTCGAGCTGTAGAATATTGAACAAGATCTTTCAGCTTCAGTAATCTGGACTGTAAGAAAAGTGGATTGGCTCCAAATATCCAACTTTATGGATGACCCTCGTTGCTCTCTTTAGTTCGTTAAGAGTGGTTTTAATGCTGTTTTGAAGTTATTGGCCCATACTTCAGTACAATATGTAAGGAATGGTTGTACCAGAGCACAATAAAGCATACAGAGTGAAATGATATCTAAAAATATTTGGGATTTGTTTATTATTGAGATATTTTTAACTATTTTGTTTTGTACATGTTGAATGTGTGGCTTCCAACTGAGTTTGTTATCTACAATTACACCAAGAATTTATCTCTGTTACCTTTGCAATTTTTGTGTTATTTATGTAAATGTTTGATTCAACTTCATTGTTGCAGTTGACAAAAACATGTTTTATCACGATTTACAGATAATTTGTTTCTGTCCATCCATAATTTTAGTTTGATCAATTCATTATTCAAAACATTAATAAGATAATCATAATTATCACTGGCGTAAAATATACTTGTATCATCAGCAAATAGTATGTATTTAAATCGATCAGATGTTTTGAATAGGTCATTGATGTAGAAGTGAAAAACTTTTGGACCCAGCACCGACCCCTGGGGGACGCCACAAGCAACTACAGAACGAGAAGATGTTGAGTCTCCTATTTTTACATATTTCTGTCGTTTGTGTAAATAACTTTTCACCCAATCTGATGCTACTCCTCTTATACCATACAGTTCAGGTTTTTAAACAATATTGAGTGATTTAATGCATCAAATGCTTTCTTCAACTCAATAAAAATTCCAGCTGCATATTTTTTTTTTTGATCCTCAGCATTGGTTATTTCTGCCCCTGCCTCAATCAGTGCCAGGGCAGTTGAGCTTTGTGTCCTGAAGCCATATTGACTATGATTATTTAATTCATGTTTTAATGAAGTTTTCAAGTCTGTTGTTAAATAGTTTTTCAAGGATCTGTGAGAACTGTGGAGGGAGGGAAACAGGTCTATAGTTGGTGCAGAGATGTCTGTCGATCTTTGTATATTGGGATTACTTAAGATATTTTCATTTTGTTTGGGAATGTACCAGACTGAAAGGAAATATTGAAGATATACGTGGTTTTCATATGCTATTTATTGTGTTTTTAATTATCATAATATTACTATTGTCTGTGGATTTTCTATTCTTACAGTTGTTGACAATTGCTTTTGTTTCATGTACATCTTCTACACACAAATTGAATTGTTCTTGCAAGATCAGGTCCCACTTTAACAAAAAAAAATATTATTTTAATCAACAAAATATTCAGAATATGTAATTTGTCTTGATCAAAGTATTTAATATTTTCCAAATTCCTTTTGCATTGTTATTGTTTTCATTAATTTTTCTATAATAATCTTTTTTACTGACTCTTAACACCTCAGTTAACTTATTCTTGAACTTTTTATAGCACTGTAACGAACAGACTGGAGCACTCTTGCACTTTAAACCACAGGAATTTGCAAATACCAGCAAGAATAGAATTTGCACACAAAAATGTTTTTTTAAAATGTATTTATTGATTGTCTTTCGGTGAGGATCCAGTGGACATGGAGCCCGTTCGTTGGTGTGAGCTCAACCCTGGAAGAAAAAGACATTAGAACCAGAAACTATTTAGGTGCAATACGTGTTGTGAATGTGTGACTGTATTAGTGTTTCAGTGACTCTTTGTCAGAGTTGACTCACCTCTTTGTGCCTTGTCTCCAGGTGTCTGTCCTAAAGAGTCCCCGGGGGAACAACCAACATTAAAAAGGTTCCGGGCCAGACCACGGCAGGGGAATAGAGAGGGGAGGAAACTTAACTGTGTTTTATGATTAAGGGATTTTAAAGAAGTCTAAGTATTTGGTTTTAGGTTGTAAATGGTGTTAGGTCTTAAATTTAGTTTATTGTTTAGTTTAGGGCTGTGGAGTTTATTAACATTGTTTTAGGAAAAGCGGATGTTAATGAACTTACCTGTGGGGTTGGGCTTTGGTTTTATCCAATTAGTGAGGAGGTATTTAAGCTGCCTCAAATCATTCCATGGGATTGTTGTTGAGTTTGTGATTCTTCTTCGCCTGATTGGCCCAATTTTGCACTTTTTTTTTTTTACAGTTTTTTCAAACGGCTGACACACAAAACCTTTTAAAACCTCTCACTCAAAGTGCAAAGCTGCACAGCAAATCTCCAAAACAATAAACTATTCTCACTTTTTCAAAACTCTACACACAATTCTCTGCTTGAAACAGAAATCTAACAGGAAGTGACTTGTTTTCCTTTTCCAGACACAACCAATCAAAATGCTACACTTATTTAAGTTTTAATTCTTCCTCCATCTGCCTCATCTTTTTTGCTTCACAGGAGAAAGTCAGATGTGTTTTCTTGACTGACAAGTTGTGAGATATTTTGTGAAAAAGCTGTAAATTGTGATTAAACTGTGAATTGTGTTTAAGGTTTTGACAAAACAGAGAGCAGTTTGATAAATGGGTTTATGCAGTTGAAAGCGTTTCTCAGAGAAGGACATTTAGTGTTTTATCATTTGTGAAAAAGACAAAACAAATGTTAATTTGTATTTTATAATCCACCCATTGGTCCTATTCACTGATATTGTCGTTACGACTCGACAATAAAAAGGCTGTTACATGTAGCAGATCAGTCTCCATAATTCCACACTTATCACTTCCAGAGATGCCCCCAGCAAACAAGAGTTTGCACAAAACTCCACACGGATTATAACATCTGTCTTTTATCATTTACAGACCTCCAAACTGTTTTACTAAGGACTCAGGAACCTTCAGTAAACCGTGATTAACTATTCTGCGTTGTTGACATGACCAGGACAAAACCTGGCCAGGGACGCATCCCAGGTCAAAGGTGACTCAGGACCAGCACCACATCCTGGCACCATGTCCAAGGACTGTAAATCCTAAAGATAAAGGGTGTTGATTCAGCTTTACCCAGAACTTTCTTTAGCACTCAAGAAGGACGTAGGAATGCGTTTGATCACACCAGAACCCTGAACTTCTGATGGTCAGACACTACCCCTTGTGTTTGACCGGACAGAGAACTATTGACTTCTCCCAAAGGATATTTTGTTATTTTAATAAAAGAATTATTGTATTAATGTGCTGTTGTTATACTGTTCTTTTCCAGGACGCGGAGTCGTGACGAACTCCTCATCCTAGTTTTGTTTGCAGGTTGTGTTCTGTTTTAAGGAAATGTAACAATTGTTTCCATCATGTCCTGACAAATGCCTCTGTATAACTTTGCAGTACAAGTGTTTTGCGTGTTTATGAAAAACCAAAAGAAATTGCGAAGCAAGGAATGTTTTAAAACTTAGTTTAAACACTTAAACTTTAGTCAAACTTGCCAAGGCAACACCCTTCTTCGTAAGACACGCCCCTTTTCCAAAGGTGACAAAACTGGCACGCTGCCAGAGAATCAGCCTTCTCCCTTCTCCCTTTTTGCAGCCTGCTTCACCCTTCGCACCTTTCACCCTTCGTGGTGAGCCTGCGGCCTTCTGGCGGACGGTCCAGTAGGACTGCCTCGCCGCCGCAAACCTGGGCCTCGTGGAAACGAGTTAACTTTCCTTCGTTCTAAAGACCGTGCCTGCTAAAGCGCCTGCTCTTCCCCAAAAGAGCGTGCGCAGAAGCAAGTTTTAACCAGCAAAGCAACAGCTGAGAACTCTTTCATGGACCGTGACATAACCGACACAAACCTCAACTTTTACACGGTACAACCGAGGAGAGGCCGTGCGAGTTTGGACAGCAACTGGACGCTTTTGTTCTCTTCCCCCGGGTGCACGGCGACCCCCACCCCGGGAAGAGATCTGCACGTGACGGCACCCCTGGCGTGTGGAACGCTTCATCAGTAAGTGACGAACTTTCTGGAGAACATTCAGGACGCTCGTCTCGGACCACTGATATCGACCACACCGAACCGGGCCAGCACCCGCTGACGACAGAGTAAGTCCGCACGTGACACAACTGCCTTGGCGTCATTACAAAGTCCAAACTCTAGCCCCGAAGCCTCCATCTCCTTTTCCCGTTAAAAGTCCCTTTAAATTTCCCCAATCTAGATTAAACTGTACAAAACATTCCTAGTTTCATCATATCCTCCATGCAACTGTTTATCCCTGTGTATTCCCATTGTGTTCAACCCTTATTGTGTTTTAATGCTTTACCATGTTCCCGTCATATTATTCACCATTGTATAATCTTTAATAAAATCCCATAAAGACATTAATGTTTCCCTGTTTATATCAAGAAATGTTCGAAAACAAGAAGAATTTACTTCCTTTAGATTAATGAGACTAGACTAAACAGTTTCTCTAGATCTGTCTAAAACTAGAGTGGTGCCCCGAAAGAAATTAATATTTTGATAAACAAAATATTAATTATTAATTTTCATAATTAATATTCATATTAATTATTAATAAGACCATATTCACTACATACATATGAACGTAATAATCAACCCCCCCAGAGTTGTCACGTAGTAAAACCTTAGCTCTAGAGACCAGAGCCTTCTTTTGTTCCAGACTGTAATTTGTAAATGTGATTTTTACACTTGTAAAGTCGCCATTGGGTTTTCCTTATATTTCCGCTTTTGGAGCCTGCCCTCTGGTGGACGGAGGTATATGGCCGTATTTCGCTGTATTTTGGCGTTTGGCGGCGCCCTTAGGCAAGGACCATTTAGGAGGTTCCATTGGAGACACTTGGATATAACCTGTTTGGACTGAAGATTATCTCTGACTGACCCTCTGTTGGAAATGTGTTGGAGGGAAAATCAGGTTCAAACGACCAGGCAATTAAACCCACTTCTGTTCGCAGCTCTGTTTTTCACTCAGCTTCATTTTTAAAAAGACAGAAACAACGATGAATAAAAGGCTCAGTGCATCAGGAAAGACCAGAACAGAGTCGGGACAGAGATTAGACAGAGGGAGGGGCAGCTTCTGTGTCAGTGGGGCGTTAGATAAAAGTTACCCTGCACACTGAGATAAAAGAGTGTTTACGATGAAGGCACTACATTATCTCAAAGGGATAAGTGCAGCAGCTATCGATTCTTTTAGTAATCTATTGATTATTGGTTTAATTAATCGAGTATTTGGATAAAGAGCATAACTGTATATTTTTTTAAGTCAGCAACACATTTTAAATAATTTATTAAATGAATTGTTTTAGTTTTAATAAGAATCCACCAGACAAGAGTCCTGTAGCCCACACGTTGGTTAAAAAGTGATTTATAAAACATTAATCTGATGATACACTAAAATATAATTAGAGCAGTGAGCTAGAGTTATTCTGGAGAATTTTAATTTTACTTAAAATAATTTTAGTGACACAAACAATATACTGCATTTCCATCCTTCCACATGGTTTAAGCACATCTCTAAACTGGACAGAAATAAAGCTGTTATTACAGAAAATATTTAATATTTAACAAAATATCACAGCACAAACAAAAATACCTACAGCACAAACGAAGCCTAAACGTTTGAGAACATTTTGTCCATTTTTACAAAAAATGGATGAAGTCATCGTCTGAAAAAAATAACTTGTAATTTATTGAAAACGATAACAACCCAAACGATCTAGAGAGTTTTGGAGTCAGTCTTGTTTGATGGGGGACAACTTGTAGGACATTTAAGGTTACTGAAACTGAAAGTGTGCCAGCATAAGTTCAACAGAAGTGTTGAGCGCTCATATCGTGCTCCAGAGGAACACACTCCACTGCGTCAAACATGAAGCTGCTCCTGCTCCTCTTCCTCATGTCTCTGTGGCTTGGACCAGCATCTGCTCAAGGTATTTGTAAAAGTCCTACTCGAGTGTCTTTGTGCCGCAATAATCTTTGGTGTTTTGCGTTTGCACAAGTCTAATTATCTGATATTATATTAGGCTACTTTATGTCTGGGTCATTACAGAGTGAGAGGGTCTGATCTGTTTGTGCAGAGCTACACAGGCCTGAGGTTTCTGAGAAACACTCTTTTATAAAGGCACTGATGTATTAACTAACTCTGATTTGTAAACTGATGCAGTGATATTGTAACCTGGTCAAGTTAGTGATGCTGGCTCTGTTCTCTGTTGCCCACTCTGTCTGGTGAAGCCTTAAAGACACAGTTTAGAACATGTGTCCATCCGCAGAGGCGACAGAAATCACAAATAAAGTTCAATTAAATTACATTAATGCCTTATTTATAAAAGCATACTTTTTAAGAATGATGCAACAGAAGGTCCAGACTCTAAAGAGGTATTATGTGGGTTTGGTGACATCTAGTGGTGAGAGTTTGAACTGACAAGTGCAGGGAAAGTGTTCTTAGTGTAAACTCTAGAGTCAGAGTTAAAGACTTCTATAAAGAGGACACTCACATTTGGAGAAATCACCAAAACTGAAAGACAATGGCTCTTAAGTCTGTGTTTCAGGCCACACTTAAAAAAGATTAATGTAGCTGAGTATTTGATCAGTTTATGTTTTTTAAATTAATTTTCTTTATTAAGACCTGAAGGTGAACAGGACCCAGTTGTAGATCTGTTGTTAGTGACTTTGACATGTTTCATTTCTTCTTTTATTTTACTGTGATCAGAGGACATCTTAGAAAGTCAGACTGGGGTCCAACCTTCTCCAACTTGAACTGTCCTGTGTCGCCCTCTAGTGGTGACTTTAAGAGGTGTTCCTCAGAGCAGACTGTCCCACTTTAGACTCTTCTAAACACTAATGTATGACACTTTATGTTTAATCTATAATCACACAATAACACTTTGTTCTCTTTAACTTTCAGGTGGTCTTTTATTCTTTAGTGAGTCTGACATCCTTTTTACTTTTTATAAATGTTACATGTTTGTGTTTCAATCTAAAATTCAAACTGTATTCATTATTCTTAGGTCTAACAATAATTCATTTTTAAAGTTTTTAAACTATTGCATCTACAATTTCAAATAAAAGTTAAAAATATTTATCCACTTGGAAAAATAAACTAAACATATTTTGCAAATAACTGTATTTATTACGTCCACAGGTGTGAAAACATTTAGAAACACTCAGTCCTGGAGCGTGCTGATCTGTGAGGTTTATGATGATACAGAACCTAAAGAAGTGCAGTGGAAAGACAGCTCTGGACATGTCCTTACTAAAGAGTCAGATATCACAAAAAGGAACAGACTTTTCCACATTAAAGCTGAACTGAATGTAACCAAGACTGACCTTTACACCTGTGAAGCTACGATGAAAAATGGAGATCAGAATACCATTACAATCTTTGAGAATATTCCAGGTATTTATCTGTGTAATTTTCTGATTTAACACTGGCTCTAAAAGTCTTTTAAACGTATCTTAGAGTTGGTCTCTGAGGCAGAAAGGGCAGAGGCAGGTTTACCCTGTTCCCTCAGCTCTGAGGAGAACATCTCAAAAATAGAGTTGAACTGGAAAAAAGATGTTTCTTTTCAAAGACAGCAGAGTAGAACAAGACGCTCAGTACAAATGTTCAGTTTGTAAAAGCCTCCATCAGAATCAAAAACACAGAGATGTCCCACAGTGGAACCTACATCTGTCATTTTCCAGCTCAACAACAAACTCAGGTTGAGCTTCATGTAGATGAGCTTTATGTCGTTTGAATGTGTCAGAATAATAAGGATATTTTATTTATTGTAAGTGTGTCTTGTTTTTAGAAGAAATCTCTCTGAGACATTATTCTGACTTTTCAATATCACTGTAAATACATTTTTAGAGTGTAACTAATCATTATTGCACAAAATAATCTAATGTTTTTTTTCTTTTCATGTTTCATGTCCAGACAGCTCAGGTAAGTTTGATAAATGTAACTTTAAACAGGTCTTGACATAAATGTTGAGTTGAAAGTGCCACAGGTGACTCTTGTATTCCCTGTCTACACCTGTGTGTCTCATGATGAACATTCATTTACACAGATATAGTCAGTTATAGGAATATTAATGTTACACAGCCTACACTTAAACACTAAACATTTATAAACCTAGATGACATCATTTCTTTAAAAAGTCTCTTTTTCACTTTTTCTCTGTTCTCTTCCAACACTTTAATATATTATATATTCTGTCACTTTTGAGTTGCACTTACATGTTTTATAATAAATGCAGTCATCTTGTTTTTGGGGGGGTGCTCGTAAATGACAGATACAGCAGTGCAGTCAGTCCATAAAAAACAAGAACCTGTAGAAAAGTTCAGGTCAGTGAAACTGTTGAAGATAAGACCTTCTGTTTTTAGACCGTGCATCAGGGTCAGAGGAAAAACTACTCAGGACGAACCACTGTCTCTTTAATCTTACGAGGAACAGTTCTGACTGAGAGGAGCGAGGGTCAGAGTTGAACTGGAATAAATAAATGATGAATGTTGTTTTCAATGAGACAATTTACAGAGCGTCCGCTCAGCTCTGGTCCGCTCCACACTGACCTGCAGCAGCTCTATTTCTGTCAGAGTCAAAAGCATAAATCTGAACAGATCAGATCAGCTCCAAAGAGGAAACTGTGTCTGCACCACATCAGGATTTTCAAAGTAAAACGAAAATATAACGACAAAATTTCCTCATTTTAATATTTGAAGCGTTTATTTACAAGATTAAGCATTAAATACAATACAATCTGCAAAACGAGGAAAACCCTGTGAAGTGATGTTTATTTGAACAAAGCGATCTCAAACTAAACTTGTTTTCTGGTCCTTGCTCTTCTGAATAAACTCTTGTTTTGGTCCCACACACTTCTTTATCAGAGGCTTTTATCAGGTCATCTCGTACTTCCCGCGCAGGCTCTTCTGAGCTGCTGGAGGCGCAGCACCACAGAGGATCTGAAACACATCGACTGGACGATGCTCTGTCGTTCATGCAGTGTAGTTTGTGGGTTACCCTTCAACAAGTGGATGAACAACTTTATTTTCTTTAACACAAAGATCACAGAAACAAAACTAGACTGTATATGAACAGAAACCCAGTAGTTCAATGAGCACCTCCATATAGCAAAAATGAACATGACCTTGTTTCATAAAACCTCCAGATTCGACTGAGATTGGAATCAGGCTCCTCGAATCAAAGCATCAAGTCTCTGACTATTTGGGCTCAACTCGATTAAATACATGAAGTTTCATTGGATCTGCTGCTTCACTTTAGTTTTGTTCTGTTTTTTGTGTTTTTTCATTTTGTTTTGCACTTTATGTATTTTATGGTCTTTCTTTATTATTGCGTTCATTTAAAAAGGTGCTGCTTCTTTATTAACACCTGAAGGTGAACAGGACCCAGTTGTAGATCTGTTGTTAGTGACTTTGACATGTTTCATTTCTTCTTTTATTTTACTGTGATCAGAGGACATCTTAGAAAGTCAGACTGGGCTCCAACCTTCTCCAACTTGAGCTGTCCTGTGTCGCCCTCTAGTGGTGACTTTAAGAGGTGTTCCTCAGAGCAGACTGTCCCACTTTAGACTCTTCTAAACACTAATGTATGACACTTTATGTTTAATCTATAATCACACAATAATACTTTGTTCTCTTTATCTTTCAGGTGGTCCTTTTTTCTTTAGTGAGTCTGACATCCTTTTTACTTTTTATAAATGTTACATGTTTGTGTTTTAATCTCAAATTCAAACTGTATTCATTATTCTTAGGTCCAAAAATAATTAATTCTTAAAGTTTTTTTAAACTATTGCATCTACAATTTCAAATAAAAGTTAAAAATATGTACGCTCTTGGAAAAATAAACTAAACATATTTTGCAAATAACTGTATTTATCACCGTCCACAGGTGTGAGAACACTTAGAAACACTCAGTCCTGGAGCCTGCTGCAGTGTGTGGTTTCTGATGATCCAGAACCTAAAGAAGTGCAGTGGAAAGACAGCTCTGGACATGTCCTTATTAAAGAGTCAAATGTCACAGAAGGGAACAGACTTTTCTACATTAAAGCTGAACTGAACATAACCAAGCCTGATCGTTACACCTGTGAAGCTACGATGAACAATGGAGATCAGAATACCATTACAATCTTTGAGAATATTCCAGGTATTTATCTGTGTAATTTTCTGATTTAACACTGGCTCTAAAAGTCTTTTAAACGTATCTTAGAGTTGGTCTCTGAGGCAGAAAGGGCAGAGGCAGGTTTACCCTGTTCCCTCAGCTCTGAGGAGAACATCTCAAAAATAGAGTTGAACTGGAAAAAAGATGTTTCTTTACAAAGACAGCAGAGTAGAACAAGACGCTCAGTTCAAATGTTCAGTTTGTAAAAGCCTCCATCAGAATCAAAAACACAGAGATGTCCCACAGTGGAACCTACATCTGTCATTTTCCAGCTCAACAACAAACTCAGGTTGAGCTTCATGTAGATGAGCTTTATGTCGTTTGAATGTGTCAGAATAATAAGGATATTTTATTTATTGTAAGTGTGTCTTGTTTTTAGAAGAAATCTCTCTGAGACATTATTCTGACTTTTCAATATCACTGTAAAATACATTTTTAGAGTGTAACTAATCATTATTGCACAAAATAATCTAATGTTTTTTTTCTTTTCATGTTTCATGTCCAGACAGCTCAGGTAAGTTTGATAAATGTAACTTTAAACAGGTCTTGACATAAATGTTGAGTTGAAAGTGCCACAGGTGACTCTTGTATTCCCTGTCTACACCTGTGTGTCTCATGATGAACATTCATTTACACAGATATAGTCAGTTATAGGAATATTAATGTTACACAGCCTACACTTAAACACTAAACATTTATAAACCTAGATGACATCATTTCTTTAAAAAGTCACTTTTTCACTTTTTCTCTGTTCTCTTCAGGGTTCCCGTATGGATGGACTGCTTTTGGAGTTGTTGGTTTTCTGCTTCTTGTGTGTTGTGCGTTCATGTTTTATATGAAATACAAGAAATCGAGCTGAGTCTTCTGTTTTTGAGGGGGCCATGATATTGACAGATACAGCAGTGCAGTCAGTCCATAAAAAACAAGAACCTGTAGAAATGTTCAGGTCAGTTAATATCAGTTTATCATGTGATTATTTACAGATTTGGGTGAGGAAAAAAAAGAAAAAAAAGTTTAATCATTTAATTTTATAAGGAGGAACAGTTCTGAGAGTCAGATTTGAACTGGCAACAGTTTTATAAATGATAAGACTTTCAACATTCAAGTTTTATAGATCTTTGTTCTTTTCTATAGTTTTTGTTTGTTTGGGGGGAAAAGTTGTCTTTTCAGTTTAGACCTAATTAATCCAAGAGAGACTTAAACAAACACAATTAATGCATGGTTTATTTAGATAAGGTTTTGGTTCTTCTCAGAGAGAGAGACATCGTCTTCTTTATTTAAACTTCACAACATACGTTTCACTTATTTTACATTTTGCCTTTTTTTGTTTCTATTCTTCTAGATTTCATGGGTTTTGTATAAATAATAATTGCTTATTTTGTAGTTTGTTTTTTTTTTTTTTGCAAGAAGTCTCTAAAAATACCTAAAATGTTGTCAACAGTTTGTATTGTATATTTAGATGTTGAATAAAGGAAGCTCATGAAATCAAAAACAATGTTCAAGAGGAGTTTAAAACTTTTCCTCTTTAGCTCCGCCTACATTCAGTAAAGACTGTGTTTTATCTGAACTCTTTTTCTTTTAATTTTGATTCTGTATTTTACTTTTGTTTCTGAGGGTTTTTGAGAGGCTTAAGCAACATGAAAAACACTTGATTTATTTTATTTTGAGGAATTGATCAGGTATCATTGTCATACATTTTTCTAATATACATGAAAAATTTAAACATGATACACATAATAAATAAAAAAAAAAAAAATTGTCCTTCAGCCTCCTGGTGGTCTCATCCAATGAGCTCGGGTCCTCTACCAGAGGCCTGGGAGCTTGAGGGTTCTGTGCAGTATCTTTGCTGTTCCTAGTACTGCACTTTTCTGGATTGAGATGTCTGGTGTTCTTCCAGGGATCTGCTGTAGCCACTCTTCAAGTTTGGGGGTCACTGCCCCGAGTGCTCCGATGACCACGGGCACCACTGTCGCCTTCACCTTCCAAGTCTTTTCCAGCTCTTCTCTGAGCCCTTGGTATTTCTCTAGTTTCTCATGTTCCTTTTTCCTGATGTTGCAATCACTTGGTATTGCCACATCAACCACAACGGCTTTCCTCTGCTGTTTGTCGACCACCACGATGTCTGGTTGGTTCGCCATTACCATTCTGTCAGTCTGAATCTGGAAGTCCCACAGGATCTTGGCTCGGTCATTCTCTACCACCTTTGGAGGTGTTTCCCACTTTGACCTCGGGGTTTCCAGTCCGTACTCCGTGCAGATGTTCCTGTACACTATGCCAGCCACTTGGTTATGGCGTTCCATGTATGCTTTCCCTGCCAGCATCTTACACCCTGCAGTTAAGTGCTGGATTGTCTCAGGGGCCTGTTTGCACAGCCTACATCTTGGGTCTTGTCTGGTGTGGTAGATCTGGGCCTCTATTGCTCTGGTGCTCAGGGCTTGTTCCTGTGCAGCCATGATGAGTGCCTCTGTGCTGTCCTTCAGTCCGGCTCGTTCTAGCCATTGGTAGGATTTCTTAATATCTGCCACTTCAGTTATGTTCCGGTGGTACATCCCATGTAGGGGTTTGTCCTCCCATGATGGTCCCTCCTCCAGCTCCTCTTCCGCTGTTCACCATTGCCTGAGACATTCACTAAGCACGTCATCTGTCGGGGCCTTATCTTTGATGTACTTGTGGATCTTGGATGTTTCATCCTGGATAGTGGCTCTCACACTCACTAGTCCACGGCCGCCTTCCTTACGGCTAGCGTACAGTCTCAGGGTGCTGGATTTGGGATGGAACCCTCCATGCATGGTGAGGAGCTTTCGTGTCTTAACGTCTGTGGTCTGTATCTCTTCCTTTGGCCACTTTATTATTCCTGCAGGGTATCTGATCACTGGCAGGGCATAGCTGTTTATTGCCCGTGCCTTGTTCTTGCCATTGAGCTGACTTCTTAGGACCTTACTCGTTGGAGGTATTTGGCAGTTGCTGTTTTCCTTGTTACCTCTTCAAGTTTGCCATTTGCCTGTGGTATTCCAAGGTACTTGTAACCATCCTCAATGTCTGCTATTGTTCCTTCTGGGAGTGAGGCTGTTATAATAATTTTAATTCTTATGTTTAGAGTTACTGGGGCTTATAGTTCTCCTCAGGTCATGTCAAATTCATGTCATGTCCTTCGTGCTAATCCAAGCATTAAGTAGACATAACTAGACTGAGACATGGCTTGTCACGGACTTCTGCTCCTGGACCATTGTGAACACCTCTCACTAAGGACGTCACTGTGTTGTATATAATCCCATGTTATGTTTACATCTTTAAGCAAAAACCTTCCGCTGTAATATTGTGCTGCTTTGCTCATCCTTGCAAGGATTAAAACTTGGCCATTGCTTGTTAAATTATAATCGGTCTCCGTGTCTCTCTGGTTAAATATATGGATATAAAATATTCCTATAACATTTGGGGGCTCGTCCGGGATATCAATACCTGTTGTTTCTCATGCAGAAAAGTGAAACTGACGTGCACGGGGGAAATGCACAAAGCATTTCTCTGTAAGTCCCGAGACTATTGTTTTTAAATAGTACGGGCCAGACCTTCACTATCTGTGTGTGAGACTCAGTGACGATATCTGAACAAAGAGAGAAAAAGAGAGGAGACATTCAAAGACGTCCGGCTGAGGAACAACTGGACCATTGGACTTTTTGATTCAGGTAAACAGCTGTTTAATTTATTTTTGTGTGAATGTAAACAAACCTTCCGGAAGTAGTGGTTTGGGTTGCTTCTATTTAAACTGTTCGGTAATTACATGTTATTTATCTGAGAATATTTCCATGTAGTTATCATTACTGTAGGAGATCGCTAAACGCTGACCGTCCATGAGACGGGGGTACAAGTATGTGTTTTGGTCAAGAATCTTATAAGTGAGGCCTTAACGGGACAAGTTTGATGTTAATCGGTGTTAAAGACTGTAATCTTGCTGGATTGTAAGCTTGGTAGATACCTTGTGCTGTGTAAGTTTTTATATAATCCTTGAAACTGAGTCTTACGGTGATCACGTTCCATTCTATGCGAGATAGGATTAATAATTATGAGAAACAGTATAAGGTCTGGATGTAGCTGGTCCAGGAAGGACAAGATTTGAGACATATTAATAGCACAGGTCCTTATACACCACATTCAGAAAGTCTTGCATAACTAGAAATGTTGGTTAAATGTACAGGTAACTCGAGTATGGATTATTATTGAGATTCTTAGCCTAACAACTTTTAAGTGAGATAATAGATCCGAAGTCTGCAGAGAATTTTCACTGCCTGTGAAAGCGGTGATTTACAGAGAATCAGTGCGTCAGAGTGTGTGACGCAGTGAGATAAAGGTTTAAAAGCCCACAGAAGAAGTGGCTTTAATGAAGTTTATCTAACCTGAAGGGTTAGTGAGTAAAAGTCTGAGTAAAAGGTGTGGTTGAGAGAGTGATTGTGATGCGACTGTGGATTGAATGCAGTTGATTTTATTGGAAGAAGTTGATTCAGTCTGAAAAATGAGATCGAACATTATGAACAGCCTGAATGTGAAAAAGCCTTAACTTGTGATAAGTTAATGCATGAGAATCTGATCCATCTGAGGAAAAATAGCAAGCGAGATATGGATTTATGTAAATTACAAATACCTGCATGCGAGGAGTTAATTAGAAAAATAGTAACAGAAAATCTAACATTGTGACACAAGTGTTCGGTTGATTTAACCTTAATTTGATCCATCTGAGTAAGAAGAAAAGCCTACGAGTGAGGGGCTTATACTTTTGAGAATAATATAATGTATAATGTTGACCTAAAGTTAAAAGCAGTTAAAAGAAGCTGTGTATTAGGATTAATGTTGTATGAATGGGCGCCATTGTTGAATGTCTAATGTCTAAGAATGTGAACATTAACAAAGGGTTAATGGTTTTGTAGAAAAGGTTTGAGAACTGAGTTGAGAGCAGTGATTTAAACAGTTACGAGAAAGAAAAATAGCTTAAAAATAGCTTATGGAAGATATTTTCTAGGCTTCCGGTGTAACAGAGAAAAAAAAAAAAAAGGGGGAGAAGCCATTTTGTGAAAAGAAAAATGAGTTTTTAAAAAAGAAAGGTACACATGGACTTCAAAACACTAATCATTTGTATTTTTCTTTTATGTCCTGTGAGATTTTTTAGGTCTCGGCCTCTCCGCTCAAACCAGTGCACCTCGAACTCCCTCTGCCCTCTCCCCCACACACCTGCTCCTGTCGGCTGAGACGCTGCAGAAAGACAGCAGCAAAACAAACGGTAATATAACATATTCCAGACAAATGTTTATCTGTATTTATTTTAAACTGTATCTATTGAGAGAGACCAAAGAGGAATTTGTAGATTAAATTTGGAAATTGTGCGAAACTTGACCTTAATGTGAATGTAATGTATTTTTCCGAGGAAAATGCACCATTGGCTATAGTTGCCATGGAGACCGGCAGCAGGGCTGTGGTGGGCGTGGCAGAGGAGAGGGCACTGAGAACAAGAGAGGAGGCCGACACTAGGTCCAGACAAGAGAAGGACCTTTGACTGACCCTTGAACAGGTCAGGAACAGAAACACATATGTACACACACACACGGACATAAAAGTACACACACACACACAGAGAAGTACATACACACACATAAAGACACACAGATACAGACATGGAACAAACATGAAACAGACATCTACAGAAGGTAAATGTGCTTTTGAATTATGAGATAAAGTTTATAAATAGTCTGTTAAAGAACAGATATTGTATTGAGTTTGTGTGACACGGTAGAGATGATATTAAAGATTTAAACGAGTTAAAAGTTCCAAACTTTAGATCCAAAATAAAAGTATTGATTAGTATTTTGCAAAACAATGGTATGTATCTATTAGTACGAGAACTAATAGAGGTCCTTAATATCAGTGTGGTTCAAAAACACGATATAACGTTTATGAAAATGTTCACTTTGTAATCAGAAGAATTTAAAAATGTGTCTTGAAGTGAATTGTGCAGTAGGTATTTCCCTAACAGAGAGAGTTTTTTTTCCTCTCCCAAAACAAACCTTGTTTGGGAGCACGGGGGAATTTTTCACAGAGCGGAGCGAGAAGTGTTTTGGTTTTTCCGTTTTTGTTTTGGTTTCGACGTTAGCTCCACAATCATTTTGTGTGCCTTTTGTGAGCCTTTACATCCGATTCAAAGTCTAGGAGACTTATTTAGGAAACAGTTTGACCTTCTGAAAGGTCTGTGGGAAAAATATAGTCCACCTTGGGATGTAATTTAATTTTTTTGACGACCATTTTGTTTTTAGAGTTAGTAAACTAAACGACAACTGAGGTTTAAATATTGTTTGAGTGATTAGAAAAACTGAAATGAAAACAGATAATGCAGATAATATGTATGATAACCAATGGGTTTTTAAAATGGTAATTTCTAATAAAAGGTATAATAATATAATAATAGATGCTAAAAAGAGTTATCTGTACAATAAAGGTTTAAACTGCAATGTAAATATGTAATCTGGGAATTGAAAATGTATCTATATGTTAAAACATATGTTAAAACATATGTTAAAACAATCTTGAAGGACTGGAGGTGGTTTAAATGAAAAGTTAAAGCGTTGAACTGTAAAAATGGTTAAAGTTTAAGAGCATAAGACAAAGTGCTCACTGGGTTTAATAACTGATTGAAGTGATTTAAAGACAATTTTTTTTTTTTGATGAATCTGATTTAAGGTTGGAACAGACTAACACAAAGAGTCTGTCCTTTTGAACAGAATTGAATAATATTTTGGTTGAACTTTAGAAGTGTGATGGAAAACACTGAGTGAAATCTTTGGAAACTAAAGATTAAAATCTTAAGAGGTTTAATCTTTGCATGTTTTAAATTAACATTACTAACTATTACTAAGTTCAATGGTGGTGAATCTGAGGAAATGAAGAGATGTAGAGTTGATTTTGCACTTGATGAGTTTCGGTTTAACATTGAGTGAAGGAAATTCTGTTTGTAGAGTCTGATGCAAAAATGTGAAATTAGGAATGAATAAACATTTTAGATATGATGCGGTTAAAATTAATATAAAAAAAAAAACAGAGTTTTATAGAGACAGTGTGGAACAATTCTAGACTGAACAAACCCCTGAAGAATTGTTATTATAAAGGGTAAATGCAGAGAAATTAACACAGAACTTAGTTAATTTTATGAAAAGTCTTTCTTTTAAACGACAGTCACATGGTGATGGAGTTTTGGAGGAGAGAGAGACGAGGTGTTTGAGCAGCTGAAGGAGGCTGTTCTGTTACAAGGTTAACTCCCAAAGGGAGGGGTCTGACCCAAGAGTTTTGGTTTTGAGGATTTTATTTCTAAAGGAATTAATTTGAAGTGATTGAATAATATTCTGAGAATTTTCTAATTAGATTGAAAATTTAAAGTCTTTGGCTAAAAAGTTCTGTGACGATAGATCATGAGAAACTAGTTCTGATCTATTTTAAAGTTGTTTATGTTTGCATCAACTGAATAAAATATTACTATGATTGTGGATGATACACTTACAGTTACAGGTAAAGTCCTACAACTGTTTATGTTTTTGACTATGGACTGAAATTAAAATGATCAATGGCACTGGCCTTTCATTTTTGATTTTGTGTCTATTTATGTTTTTTTGTTTGTTTATGAGCTGAAAAGGTGGGATCTACAGCGTGATGTCATCCAAGGTAACACAGGTCTAGTTAACAGCATTAAACAGCACTAAAGCCTTTTAGAAAGAGCTTCACACTCTGCAGAAGAATTGGCAGAGGATTCTGGAATAGATTAATTGATTTTGACCTGGTTTTAAAAATAATTACAAAATATTTTGAAAAGTGACTGAGACTTTAATTATGTGTTGAGATGTACTTTCATGTCTTCCATGTCTTATAACTTTTGTTTGTGTTGATTTCCATGTATCCGGAGCTTGTTGGTGAGACTGATGGATGTGGCCATTGCTGGGTCAACATTCCTGGACATGCACCTGCCCAACGACTGTGGTCGAGGCTTTGACCTCAGATGAACACTTTGATATCTGAGGGCGTTAACATCTGCATGAACACCAACGGGACAACAGCTCCAGGACGGATCATACTAAAGTCCTAAGGGCCGTATGGTTCATGAAGTTATGATGCTTAAGAGAATTGGTTTTAATCATTAAGAATGTGCATATGTCTCACTCCATGTGTTTTTATTTCGGTGACAAGGACAGGCCGGAGATCTTGAGTCCGATGGGGCGACCAGCTTAAACTCTGGCATATTTTTCTACGTTATTTTGGAGTGACACTATGTTTTGATTTATGGACTTTTATGAATTTGATTTTGAAGAATCAGTGCATGACTCTGTGGAGTCCCATTTGATTGTAAACATATCCCGTATAATCATTTTGTCTTTGATTTGAAATGTGTTTGAGATTCAGTTTTGGGATTACATAAAGTTAATGCTTGATGTTTGTGTGTTGACGCCGCCTTGGGGCAAGGGGTGGACAAAGACTTTTTCCCAGCGTTAGGTCAAATGGTCAAGTGTACTTAGGCTAGGTCAGATGCCCTGCTGGGTTTTCGCTTTGTCAAAAGTAAACAACTCACACTCAAGCTAGTAGAATGTTTATGCTAATTGTTATCAGCATAAAGAGGGGGGAATCAACAGACATTTAAAATACCAGTCACCCTTCTGTGTGGACTACCTTCCCTCTCTTTGTCACCATTCGACTACACTTCTCAAGCCCGAATGACATCCCAATGTCAGAGCTGTAGATCCTGGTGGTGTGGATCAGTGAGTCGATGTCCCGCTCACTCTTAGCGTATAGCTTGATGTCATCCATGTAGAGGAGGTGACTGATGGTGGCCCCATTCCTGAGTCGGTATCCATAGCCAGTCTTGTTGATTATTTGGCTGAGGGGGTTCAGACCTATGCAGAACAGCAGTGGGGACAGAGCATCTCCTTGGTATATGCCACATTTGATGGATACTTGTGCAAGTGGCTTGCCATTGGCCTCAAGGGTGGTTTTCCATAGCCTCATCGAGTTTGCAATAAAGTGTCTTAGAGTCCTGCTGATGTTGTACATCTCCAAGCATTCAGTGATCCATGTGTGTGGCATTTAGTCATATGCTTTCTTTTAATCAATCCAGGCAGTGCACAGGTTGGTGTGTCGAATTCTGCAGTCTTGGGTGACTGTTCTGTCAACCAGGAGTTGGTGTTTGGCTCCTCTGGTTTCTTTGCTGATGCCCTTCTGTGCTTTGCTCATGTATTGATCCATGTGCCCACTTATCTTAGCCGAGATGATGCCTGACATGAGCTTCCATGTTGTGGAGAGACAGGTTATTGGCCGATAGTTGGATGGGACTGTACCCTTTGTGGGATCCTTCAGGATCAGGATTGAACACCCTTCGGTAAGCCATTCAGGGTGTGTCCCATCCCTTAGCAGTAGCTGGTTCATTTGTGCTGCAAGGCGCTCGTGGAGTGCAGTGAACTTCTTTAACCAGTAGGTGTGGATCCGGTCATGGCCCGGTGCTGTCCAGTTTTTCATACCTGAGACTCTTTCTTGGATGTCTGCCGCTGTGATGGTAACTGGATTCTGTTCAGGGAGGTTGGTGTGGTCCTCTCTCAGAGCCACCAGCCACTGTGCATCGCTGTTGTGGGATGCCTCCCTCTCACATATACTTTTCCAGTATTGTTCAGTTTCCAGCATTGGTGGGTCGGCTCTGTTGTTATTACCCTGCCCTGCATATATATATATATATATATATATATATATATATATATATATATATATATATATATATTTTTTTTTTTTTTCTTTGGCAAATGTGTGAACATTTGCCAAAGAAAATAGAATCTGTTCAGGCAAAAACAACATGAAATATAATAGACAAGACAAGACAAGATATTTATCTTTGTATAGCCCAATAGCACAACAACAGCCGCCTCAAAGGGCTTAACAGACCACATCCCCTGTCCTTAGACCCTCCATCAGGGTGAGGAAAAACTCAAAAAAAAACCCAGCCGGGAAAAAAGAGAAACCTCAGGGAGAACCACAGAAGGAGGGATCCACTCCCAGGACGGACAGGCCGTGCAAGAATGTGTCCAGGACAGTTGAAAAAATACATATAAATACAAAACATATTCACAAAAAACATTTATGTTGACAGCGTCCAGTGTCCACTCTGTGTGTGTGCGCGTGTGTGTGTGTGTGTGTGTGTGTGAGTGTGTGTGTGTGTGTGTGTGTGTGTGTGTGTGTGTGTGTGTGTGTGAGTGTGTGTGTGTGTGTGTGTGTGTGTGAGAGTGTGTGCGTGTGTGTGTGTGTGTGTGTGAGTGTGTGTGTGTGTGAGTGTGTGTGATGTGTGTGTCTGTGTGTGTGTGTGTGTGTGTGTGTGTGTGTGTGTGTGTGTGTGTGTGTGAGTGTGTGTGTGTGTGTGAGTGTGTGTGAGTGTGTGAGTGTGTGTGTGTCTGTGTGTGTAAGGTGGATGGGACCTCAGCCAATATCAAGGTAGATGAAAGATGAGCTGGGGGTCCTCACACTGGAGCAGAGTCGGGGGGGGGCTGTACACATCACCAGCAGATCAGAGGTTTGGTCCACCCTAGGAGGAGGTAGAAAGGAGAAAAAAAGTGCTAAATACTACTGAAAATAGGCAGATGTAATAATAATATCAGCGGTTGAGTGTGTAACTACAGCTACAACCAGTGTAAACCTAACTCTATGATCATCAGTCTCCATACGTTTGGTGAAATAAGTATGTTTTGAGTTTGCTTTTGAAAATCTCAACAGAGTCAGATCGCCGCACTTCCACCGTGCGCACATTCCACAAAAATGGGGCTCTATAAGAAAAGGCTCTGTAGCAGACTTCTTCTTTATTGGAGGAAGTTGAAGGAGGCCAGCGTCCTGAGAGCGAAGGGTACGAGCTGGAGTATACCAGGTGATAAGGTCAGGTAGGTCAGAGGGGTCCACAAAGGATTTTATAGGTTAACAAGAGAACTTTGAAATCAGCTCTAACATGAGGAAGCCAGTGTAATGAAGCCAGGACCGGAGTAATGTGATCAAACTTCCTGGTCTTTGTTAAAAGTCTGGCGGCTGTATTTTGGACCATTTGTAGTCTGTGAGTACTTTTCTTCGGCAGTCCAGAGAATAACGCATTAGTCCAGCCTGGATGTGACAAATGCATGAATGAGAATTTCAGCATCAGCTAAAGAGAGGCAGGAGCGAATTTTTGAGATATTCCTCAAGTGAAAAAAGCCAAGTTTAGTGACCTCACTAATGTGCTGCTGCAGAGATAGTGTTGAGTCAAAAATGACACCAAGGTTCCTTGCAGTGTTGCTCCAACACACAGTTGTTGATTGAGACAGTAAGATTGTTGAATTTGTGCCCGATGACTGGCAGGACCAATTAACAAGAGCTCTGTTTTATCCGTTCAAATGGAGGAAGTTTTGAGACATCCATGTTTTAATTGAAAACGAGGCAGGCCTCTAGACGCATGATGTCAGTATTATTCACTTTTATTGGTAGATACAGCTGTGTATCATCGGCATAACAGTGGAAGTTCACTCCATAACTTCTGATGATTTGTCCCAATGGTGTAACATATAGTGAAAAAAGTATGGGACCGAGCACAGACCCTTGTGGCACACCGAACTTCACTGGTGCCGTGGAGGAGAAGGATTTATTAAAAGAGACAAAATGAGACCTATCACACAGATAGGATTCTAACCAAGAAAGAGCAGAGCCAGAGATGCCAAAAACATCTTTAAGTCTGTTGATTAGCACTGCATGATCAATCGTATCAAATGCAGCTGAGATCCAGCAATAACAGTAGAGCCGATGAGTCCTCGTCCATCTGAAGGAGAAGATCATTTGTTACTTTAACTAAAGCTGTTTCAGTGGAATAAGAGGCCCTAAATGCAGACTGAAACGGCTCGAGGAGGTCATTTTCCAATAGATATAGAGTAAGTTGTTTTAACTTTTTCGAGGACTTTAGATAGAAAAGGTAAATTGGAGACAGGACGGAAATTATTTAGGCATCCAGGATCCAGAGTAGGTTTTTTGAGCAGGGGTTTGACCACAGCCTGTTTGAAAAGAGAAGGAACGGTGCCAGTAGACAGGGACAAGTTTATAATGTTTAACATAATTTGCCCCACATAGGGCCACAGTTCTTTAAGCTGTTTTGCTGCAGGATATCCAGGAGACACGTAGTTGCTTTACATGAAGAAACCACCTCTGTCAGCTCATCGAGGAAACAGAATCGAAACGAGGTCAGTGGATCCAAGTGAATGGGACCCGGCCAAAGAAGACAAAAACAAAATATTATCCCTAATATCTTCAATTTTATGATTAAAGAAATCTAAATAGTCTTGTGCACTAAAGGGAGAGGAGTCTTCAGTTGTTTTTGGTTGGACCTGGAGCTTTGCGTGCGTTGACCCTGCTGAGGGATCTTCTCACGCTGTCTCTGGGCAGTGTCAACATCTGGTCACCGGTAGGAGGTGGTGACTTCTGTGCAGTGCTGCTGTTGTGTGCCTCAAAGCGAGCAAAGAAAGTGTTCAGCTCATTCAGCAGGGGGTGGAGCTGTCACACGTCGGTGCAGGGGGTTTGTAGTCTGTGAGGGTCTGAATCTCCTACCACAGGCTCCTTGTGTCTCTGCTGTCGCTGAAACGATGGGCTATCCTCCTGGAATACTGTCTCTTAGCCTTCCTGATGCCGCGTGACAGGTTGGCCCTTGCTGTCCTCAGGTCCATCTCATCTCCAGCTCTGAAGGCAGCGTTATGCGTCTTCAGAAGTCTGTAGACATTCCCTGTCAGCCACGGTTTTTGGTTGGGCCAGACGGTGATGGACTTTGTGACTGTTACATCCTCAATGCACTTGGTGATGTATGAAGTAACTCTCTGAGTACTCCTGGAGGTCTGTGGTGTTATGGTAGGTTGCAGCCTGTTTAAACATGTTCCAGTCAGTGGTGTCGAAACAGTCTTGAAGTGCCTCTGATGACCCTTCAGGCCAGACTTGAATCTGCTTCTGGACTGGTTTGGTGACTTTCACAGTGAAAAACAGAAGCTGTTTTGTAACTGAGTCACTTTTGTTCTTGTCGCATCAGCTCATTTTTAAAACGGCATGTCAGGGCAGTATTCATTCAGTCTGTCATGTCCTAGTGTTGTGTGTTTATCTGTTTGTGTAATGTATTTCATTTCCTGTGTTTTATTGTGAAATCACTAAACCCTGTCTGTGTTCCAGATTGTCTTCCTGCCCTGGTCTTTCCCTCCACTGTGATTACCTGCTCCGCCCTAATGTGTTCCACCTGTGTCTCATTGTGTTCCCTTTATAGTCTGTGTGTTTCCCCCTGTTCTGTGCCAGATTGTCTTTACCTCAGTGTGAGCTTTCCAGCGGGTCTCCGTATAGTATTTGATAGATTCTAGTATTTTTGACCTTTGCCTTGTCTTTTGATTATGTCTCTCGGATTTTGGATTTGTACCTTTGCCTTGGAAAGTAAAGAACTTCAAAGCTCTTTCTATTGTGGGATCTGCTTTTTGAGTCCTTTTGCCTGGTCCTGACACAGTCAACCATTTCCTGAAGAGGTGTATATTCTAAAACTTGAGTTCAAAACCCTTTCTAAACATGAGTGTAAATAAAGATAGACAGAGCATAAAAAGTATAAAATGACTTTCTCTTGTTTTCTCTTTGACTAGAAGCTTTAGTCATGTCACAAGCTTATTTTCCCCTTCATGATTAGCTTAAAATAAACATTAAAACTACTCCAATAATCTTTAGCATGTTTTATGACCAAGAAGCTAATTGAAAGAAAAAAAATACAGCACTTAACTCTATCTTTTACAGGTCTAATGTATAGTTAGATAGTGTTTCTCCTTATGGCATCACATTCAAATGGATGATGACAAAAAGCCTTGGTATAAAGAGTTTGTCGTAGTGTAAACCACCTCAGACTATTCATCAGGTCCTGACTAAAAGACTAATTTGTGTTTCTGCTCCGTCCATCTTTAAATACAGACAGTGGTGTAAACGAGGAATGGCACTACTCTCCTCTTCCTCTTACCTCCCACTGGCTCCTGATCGACTGCGTGAACAGCTCCATGTCTCTGAGCTGGGACGGGGTACGGAAAGCCTCCATCCCTTTGGCTGCTCTCAGCAGCTCAGGTTCAAGAGTCCTTAGAGTCTCCTGGGAATTACAAGATTTTTATTTATTTTTTTATTACTTAGCATCACATTTCTGGCTTTTACACATTAATATTAGTATCATTGATAATATATGGCTTCAACTGTGTGTATAACTTAGAATATTGAACCTATTATTCGTGGTTCAAACTCAAAAGTATACTTTGGCAAAGATTTTACCTCACGGCTTTTTTATAACTAAATAAAGTTTTCTTTACAAAACTGATGTATAGATAAGCAAAATGCATAAAAAAACAGCAAGTGGGGATTGAAATAGGGGAGTTTGTAGTTTCAATGAACCTTTCATTGGAGATAAAGCTAGTTTGCAATCACCTCTTTTGCTGATACTTGCTCCGCCGACACACATTTGTCCTCAAAGATGTTGATGGCTTCCCTGATGTGCTCCTGGAGGCAGTGCTTGGCTTCTTCAAATCCATTTCTGGCCAGAGCCTGTGCCTTGAGATAGGCCTCGGTGTAGGCCTGATGTGGGGCCTGGGCCAGAGCCGGCGGTAGGTCACAGACTTCAGGCGAATCGATTTCATGTTGGGTTATGATGTTCACCAAAATTTGGACTGGCTGTGGTTTTGTTTGTGCAGAAGGCTGAGGTTTGGAAGGAGGAGGTGGTAGCTGGGTTCTGGCTTGAGGGGGGGTTTGTATTTGTGCTTTGGGTTGAGTTTCTGGTGGCATTTGAGGTTGTATTCTTGGTTGTGTGTGAGATTTGAGCTTGAGTAGCCCCTGGGTAATTGTTTGTTGAGGGGTTTGAGGCATAATTTTGGGTTGTGTTGGAGATTCAAACTTCATTGGAGCCATGGGACTTGCGGTTCTGCTTTAACCTTTGGCTGTGGCGAAGATTCAGGTTTGGTGGATGCCTGTGAATTCATTTGTGGTGCAGTTTGAGGCATAACTTTAGGTTGGATAGACAATTCAAACTTCATTGAATGTTGAGAAATGGACTGAGGTGCTGATATAAGAATTTTAATTCTTATGTTTAGAGTTACTGGGGGCTTATAGTTCTCCTCAGGTCATGTCAAATTCATGTCATGTCCTTCGCTCTAATCCAAGCATGATGTAGACATAACTAGACTGAGACATGGCTTGTCCTGGGACTTCTGCACCTGGACCATTGTGAACGCCTCTCACCAAGGACGTCACTGTGTTGTATATAATGCCATGTTATGTTTACATCTGGAAGCAAACCTGCATCTGTACCCTTGTTACTGTGTGTCTGCTTTGCTCATCCTTGCAAGGATTAAAACCTGACCATTGCTTGTTAAATTATAATCGGTCTCCGTGTCTCTCTGGTTAAATATAAGGATATAAAATATTTCTATAACAGGTGCTAATTCTGATTTAACTTTAGGCTGCGGCAAGTTTTTAGACATTGCTTCTGTTGGAAAATATGGTCCTTGCTGCAGCTCAGGAATGGCTTGTGGAAGAAATATGGGTTTAGTTTGTGTTGACTGTAACATTGGCTGCATTTGTTCTGCTTTTACGACCGATCTTGGCTCAACATTAGTCTGCATTTGAACCACATTGTACGTTCTCACCTGCTGCTGCTGCTGTAGCTGTTTATCTCCATAACTCCATTAAAGTTCATGAAGCCTGCTCTGAGCACAACAAATATCAGATGAAGTGAGTCTTTTAAGTCTCTGGCATCAGGTCAGTATATTTCTAAATTAACTCTAATCATGTCCTGCAGCGAGTGAGTTCTAATCAAGAGGTTCAGAGCACAACCTAAATGCAACAGTAGAAGAAGAGATGGAAAGCTGCTGCTGTATATTAATTGGTAGCTGTTTTTGACATTGCTGCAAAAAGATCTTGTTTATTGATGACTTTTTAACTTCAGGAGACTGCTTACATGCCATTCGTGCAGTAAAACCCTGACGACTTCAGATGAGATGTAGGGCCTTTTCCAAAGTCGTAGTTTGGTCCGGATCTGTCCCAACAGGTCCAGGACACTGTTTCTGTGCTCTCTGTACTCCAGCTTTATCCCGTGGTACTTCGCTGTGACTCGGACACTCGTGAACCTAACGCAGAGGGAGACAAAGGAACTCTTTAGAAACAAGGCTTTAATGGAGGAGCTGAGACCGCAAAAACAAAATTAGGAATGAAGCTTTAAAGGCCTTTTTATTTATCTTATGATGAAGTTTTTGTTTTATTTAACATAGGTGCTCATGGTTTTAAATGGTAAATGGCATGCATTTATATAGCGCTTTCCTGCACTCTTCTCAGGCACCCAAAGCGCTTTACATCGTGCCTCCACTCACCCCATTCTCGTTTTACAAGAACAGAAAATAATTTCATAATTTGTATGAGCTCAATGGCATTTTAGCATTTACATTTATTCATTCATTTGGCAGACGCTTTTATCCAAAGCGACTTACAGTAATTACCAGTGTAACAGACACTGGAGGCAAGGTGGGTTAAGTGTCTTGCCCAAGGACACAACGACAGTATGAACTGTGGGGAGAGTGGGAATCGAACCTACTACATTCGGGTTGAAAGACGACTACTCTACCCACTGAGCTACTGTCGCCACATTTAAATAAAATAAGAAATGGTACAGAAAGGTTTATGCGTGTACAGTTAATAAACAAGAAGCAGCTGATTTAAGAGTAATAAAGATTTAATTAAATGTTCAAACTGATTTATTGATCAAAGCCTTCAGTTTAACAAATCAGTCAAAGCTCGCTCGTACAAGTTTAAATACGTTTCCCGAGGAGGTGTTTCTGAGATCTCATGAGATAAAGAGATGGAAAAATACAAAGCCTTCAGCCGAACTGCTGCTTACACGAAAAACAGAAGTCTTCGTTTATGTTTTTTTTTCATTTTACACACATCAGAGGCATGTTGTAGAAAGAGAACATGTCTTTTATGTTGAAATCCATTTAATGATCAATGAATATTTTACAGTTTTTTACTTAATTTTGGGAGGAGCTTTTTATTTGGGGTGCACGTGGCAGAGTGGTTAGCACTTCTGCCTCACAGCAAGAGGAGTCTGCATGTCCTCCACGTGTTACCGTGGGTTCTCTCCGGGTACTCCGGCTCCTCCCACCGTCCAAAGACATGTATGTACAGGTTAACTGGCAACTCTAAAAAGTGTCCCTAGTGAATAATTGTGAGTAAGACGACCCCCTCGAAAACGAGATGATTGATCTCAAGGGATTAATCCTCACGAAAAATGTGAATAAATAAAATTAAAAAAAATTTGTCAAAGACGGAATGTAGAAAAATAAAACAGATCAGAGGCAGCCTTTGCTTCTTGTTTTTTGACTTGTTCAATTACACACTTCTGTTCTCGCAGCGTGGACAGTGCGTGTGCTGTTGATATATAACTAAAGTCAGTTTGAGAAGTCTTCGGGTCATTTCGCTCGAGATTTAGGAGGGAAATACAGCGTTTGAGACAGGCTCCTTTAGTTACACTACAGACTTCCCAGAGTCTTACCTCCTTTTCAGTTCGTCTATCTTGTCAGTGGGAACCAGCACGTTCCCGTAATCGTCCAGGTTTTGAAAAGTCTGAAATGTCTTCACCTGCTGCAGCATCTCCTCCAGACAGGCCTGGGACACAACCAGACAGGTGCTTAATAAAAATGCTGAAACATTCCCCGTCCTTTTTCTCGACTCTGGAACAAAACCATTATTAAAAAAATAGTCTAAATGTCTTTAGATTTTGTGTTGGTCTGGAAGGAGACTCAAGTCTATAATCTGACATGGCGGCCTCCTCTGCAACGACAAACACGACTTGTATTAATCCATATTTTTACATACATTTTTAAAAACTTCTGTAAGACATTTAGAGACAGGTAATCCTCATGAAACGTACAAACATCTGGACTGAATTATGGAGGAGAACTTTAGGTTTTGTATTGAGCTTGGCTGCTAGAGACTACACAAGACTCAGACATAACCCTGTAGAAGATATATTTAATGTGTTTAAGTTTAGGAACAGGAATGTTGTCTAATACAGACTTCTAGTTGTTCAACTGTATTAGGTCTTCTTTGTCGCATCTTCCTCTTTATGATGCTCCAGATGTTTTCTGTGGGTGAAATATGGACATTTTAGAATCGGTTCCTTCTTCTTCGCAGCCATGATGTTGTAACTGATGCAGGATGTGGTCTAACATTGTCCTGTTGGGAAATGCAAAAGACGACGTCTGGGAGCATATGTTGTTTTAGAACTTGGAGATTCCTTTCAGATCAGATCAGAATTACTTTTATTCATCCCCAAGGGGGAACTTCTTTTTGTGACCATCATGCAACCGTCCAGTGCAAGAAATAGAAGTTTCTTTTTAAAGTAGATATAACTTAACTATAAACTATAAACTATGATATCCCTAACAAGCAATAAACAATTTATTTACATATTCACATGTTACCTATTCACATGATGTACAGTTTACAAGTTCACAAGTTTACTGTTGGACTTAATATTGTGCAGCAGCAGAATTTTGCACAGTGACTATACAGAGGATTGACAGTTCAGAAGTTTGATGGACACTGGCAGGAATGATGTCCTGTGTCTCTCGGTGGAGCAGTGTGGCAGTAACAGTCTAGTGCTAAACGAGCTCTTGCAGCTGACCAGTACTTTGTGGAGCGAGTGGAAGGGATAGTCCTGATTTTGGACAACATCCTCCTCTCCGACACGACAGTCAGAGAGTCCAGCTCCTCCCCTACAACGTGTCCGGCCTTCTTGATAATAATAATAATAATAATAATAATAATAATAATAATAATAATAATAATAATATTGGAGTGGATTTATATTGCACTTTTCTCCCAAGGAATCAAAGGAACTCAAAGCACTTACAGGCCGTCCATTATTCATTCACTCCACAGTCACACACTGGTGGCCAAAGGACCTCAGCCGCCTCAGAAAGTAGAGACGGCTCTGGCCCTTCTTGTAGACAGTGTCCACGTTCTTGCCCCAGTCCAGTTTATTGTCCAAATACACACCCAAGTATTTGTACTCCTCCACCACGTCCACACAAACCCCCTGGATAGAGAAGGGGGTCACAGCGGCATTTCAGCATTGATGATGCCTTTCCAGATGTGTAAGCTGCCCATGGCTCAGAACAACTTGGGTTGTCCTTGTCCTCTTTAGTCCGGATGATGTCCCAGTTTTCCAAAAAGAACTTAAAATTTGGATTAGTCTGACACAGAACAGTTTTCCACTTTGCCACAGTCCATTTTAAATGAGCCTTGGCTCCAGAGAAAACACCTGAGCTTCTGGATCATGTTTAGATATGGCTTCTTTTTTGACCTTTAGAGTTTTAGTTACGACTAATGGCCGGTGGGTTTTGTTCACTGACAATGTTTTCTGGAAGTATTCCTGAGCCCATGTTGTGATTTCCATTACAGTAGAAGTCCTGTTTGTGATGCAGGGTCAAAGATCATTCAGTCTGGTTTTCTGGCCTTGACCCTTAGTGAGTGTCTCGCAGAAGTCAAGATGGGCTTTTCCCAAATTCTGCGGCAAAAAATAGCCGAGCAATTTCAGAAAGCAGTTTCTCAGATTGCAAAGAATTTGAATTGATCATCATCTACAGAGCATAATATCATCCAAAGGTTCAGAGAATCTGGAACAATCTTTGTGTGTAAAGGGTCAAGGCCTGAAAACCAGACTGGAGGCCCGTGATCTTGTACATTTAAAACACATAAAGAGTTTTTTTTAACCAGCATTTATGAGAATATCTGAAGTGAGAATAAAAAAGGCTTGTGTAAAAACTCAGGCATTCTAGATTTACCAGATCAAACCATTGACAACATTTCTTTTATTTTATATTCTCGGCCGACTCTGGTCTTTCTGTGAGGAGTCTGCATGTCGTCCATGTGTTACTGTGGGATCCGGGTACTCCGGCTTCCTCCCACCGTCCAAAGACGTGTATAGGTTAATTGGCAACTCTAAAGTGTTCTTAGTGAATGAATGTGAGCAAGAGGAAGCCCTCGAAAACAAGATGATTCATCTCAAGGGATTAATCGTCACGAAAAATGTAAATAAATAAAATATTTATTATTTATTTATTTATTTATTTAATACTTTGTTTGACTCCTTAAACACACACTTGAACTCATCAGGGGTACGTCTGTGAAACCAAGGCCTCGAGCGATCTCATTGGTTGGTTGTTCAGAAGCTGGTTTCTGTTTAAAAATCTATTACTACTTAAACTTTTACTTATAATTATACCTTAAACATATGTGATGTCACCTTTACTCAGACTTTTATTTAAATAATCGTCAAACAGCAAGAAGAGTACTCTCAAATGTTTAGACAGATAGTAGTGACACAAATGAATGGAACAGGTGTCTAGAGACAGGGCTTTGGCCCCTTTGGGTTTTAATGTGTAGATTATTCTTGTTTCTTTAAAAACAAGATTTACCCAACTGCCAACAAGACAAGACTCCAACATGAAGCACTTCTTTTAAACATTATTTTAAAGTAAAAACACTCTCAGACCTGTTTCCACTGGGTTTGTTTGCACTGACAAATGACCCTTTAACCTTTGAACCAAACGAATGCCTCCTTTTAGTGTTTATTCATGAAACAGGCCTCTGCACTTTTGGTTACCTTATGTTTAAAACCATGTCAGTATATTAAAAGTGAAGTTAAAATACTTTTACCAACACTCTAAGAAAAATAAAATAAAATAAGTGGCTGTAAATGTAACCACCTTTTGTTCTTGTGTGTATTTATTATTCACTCATGTACACAAATGATTTATTAAAAATGAAGAGATTTGTGTCTTCTTTCAGAAAATGTCACTTTTAAAGCTTTGTTTTTACCAAATTTGAATTAGAGCATCAACACTCCTTGTCCCCCACTGACTCCCATTTACTATCATTTACTCACATTAACTCCCATTTACTATCATTCACTCTTATTGACTCCCATTGACTCTCATTGACTCTCATTAACTCTCATTGACTCCCATTGACTGCCGCTGACTCTCATTGACTACCATTGACTCCGTTTACTCCCATTGACTCCCATTTACTCTCATTAACTCCCATTGACTCCCATTTACTCCCATTGACTCCCACTGACTCCCATTGACTCCCATTGACTCTTATTGACTCCCATTGACTCCCATTGACTCTTATTGACTCCCATTTACTCCCATTGACTCCCATTGACTCCCATTTACTCTCATTAACTCCCATTGACTCCCATTTACTCTCATTAACTCCCATTGACTCTCATTGACTCCCACTGACTCCCATTGACTCCCATTGACTCTTATTGACTCCCATTGACTCCCATTGACTCTTATTGACTCCCATTTACTCCCATTAACTGAAGGTGACTCCCATTGACTCCCATTGACTCCCATTTACTCCCATTGATTCCCATTGACTCTCTTTAACTCTCATTGTCTCCCATTGACTCCCATTGACTGCCGCTGACTCTCATTGACTACCACTGACTCCCATTGACTCCGTTTACTCCCATTGACTCCTATTTACTCTCATTAACTCCCATTGACTCCCATTAACTCCCGTTTAATCCCATTGACTCCCATTTCCTCTCATTAACTCCCATTGACTCCCATTAACTCCCATTGACTCTGATCGACTGCCATTGACTCCCATTTAATCCCAAAGACTCCCATTTACTCTCATTTATTCCCATTGACTCCCACTAACTCCCATTTACTATAATTTACTCACATTAACTCCCATTGACTCCCATTAACTCCCATTGACTCCCATTGACTCCCATTGACTCTTATTGACTCACATTTACTCCCATTAACTCTCATTGACTCCCATTAACTCCCATTGACTGCCGCTGACTCTCATTGACTACTATTGACTCCCATTGACTCCCATTGACTCTCATTGACTCCCATTTACTCTCATTTACTCCCATTGACTCCCATTGACTCCCATTAACTCTCATTGACTCCCATTGACTCTCATTGACTCTTATTGACTCACATTTACTCCCATTAACTCTCATTGACTCCCATTAACTCCCATTGACTGCCGCTGACTCTCATTGACTACTATTGACTCCCATTGACTCCCATTGACTCTCATTGACTCCCATTTACTCTCATTTACTCCCATTGACTCCCATTAACTCTCATTGACTCCCATTGACTCTCATTGACTCCCATTGACTCCCATTGACTCCCATTTACTCCCATTTACTCTCATTTACTCTCATTTACTCCCATTGACTGCCGCTGAATCCCTTTGACTCCCATTGACTCCCATTGACTCCCATTGACTCTCAATGACTCCCATTGACTGCCGCTGACTCCTTTGACTCCCATTAACTCCCATTGACTCTCATTAACTCTCATTGACTCCCTTTGACTCCCATTGACTCTCATTGACTTCCATTGACTCCTTTGACTCCGTTGACTCTCATTGACTCCCATTGACTCCCATTGACTCTCATTGACTGCCGCTGACTCCCATTGACTCTTATTGACTGCCGCTGACTCCCATTGACTCTTATTGACTGCCGCTGACTCCTTTGACTCTCATTGACTCCCGTTGACTCTCATTGACTCCCATTTACTCCCATTAACTCCCACTGACTCTCATTAACTCTCATTGACTCTTATTAACTCTCATTGACTCCCTTTGACTCCCATTGACTCCCATTTACTCCCATTGACTCTCATTGACTGCCGCTGACTCCCATTGACTCTTATTGACTGCCATTGACTCTCATTAACTCTCATTGACTCCCATTGACTGCCGTTGACTCCCATTGACTCTCATTGACTCCCATTGACTCCCGTTGACTCTCATTGACTCTCATTAACTCTCATTGACTCTCATTGACTCCCATTGACTCCCATTTAATCCCATTGACTCCCATTGACTCCTGTTGACTCTCATTGACTCCCATTTACTCCCATTAACTCTCATTGACTCCCTTTGATTCCCATCGACTCCCATTTACTCACATTAACTCCCATTGACTATCATTGACTCACATTTACTCACATTAACTCCCATTGACTCCTTTGACTCCCATTGACTCCCATTTAATCCCATTGACTCCCATTGACTGCCGCTGACTCCCTTTGACTCACATTAACTCCCATTGACTCTTATTGAGTCCCATTGACTCTCATTAACTCTCATTGACTCCCATTGACTCTCATTGACTCCCATTGACTCTTATTGACTCTCATTAACTCTCATTGACTCCCATTGACTCCCATTAACTCTCATTGACTCTTATTGACTCCCATTGACTCTCATTGACTCCCATTGACTCTCATTGACTCCCATTGACTCCCGTTGACTCTCATTGACTCCCGTTGACTCTCATTGACTCCCATTGACTCCTGTTGACTCTCATTATTTCTCATTGACTCACATTTACTCACATTAACTCCCATTGACTCCTTTGACTCCCATTGACTCCCATTTAATCCCATTGACTCCCATTGACTGCCGCTGACTCCTTTGACTCACATTAACTCCCATTGACTCTTATTGAGTCCCATTGACTCTCATTAACTCTCATTGACTCCCATTGACTCTCATTGACTCCCATTGACTCTTATTGACTCTCATTAACTCTCATTGACTCCCATTGACTCCCATTAACTCTCATTGACTCTTATTGACTCCCATTGACTCTCATTGACTCCCATTGACTCTCATTGACTCCCATTGACTCCCGTTGACTCTCATTGACTCCCGTTGACTCTCATTGACTCCCATTGACTCCTGTTGACTCTCATTATTTCTCATTGACTCACATTTACTCACATTAACTCCCATTGACTCCCTTTGACTCCCATTGACTCCCATTTAATCCCATTGACTCCCATTGACTGCCGCTGACTCCCTTTGACTCACATTAACTCCCATTGACTCTTATTGAGTCCCATTGACTCTCATTAACTCTCATTGACTCCCATTGACTCTCATTGACTCCCATTGACTCTTATTGACTCTCATTAACTCTCATTGACTCCCATTGACTCCCATTAACTCTCATTGACTCTTATTGACTCCCATTGACTCTCATTGACTCCCATTGACTCTCATTGACTCCCATTGACTCCCGTTGACTCTCATTGACTCCCGTTGACTCTCATTGACTCCCATTGACTCCTGTTGACTCTCATTATTTCTCATTGACTCTCATTGACTCCCATTGACTCCCATTGACTCCCATTTAATCCCATTGACTCCCATTGACTCCCGTTGACTCTTATTGACTCCCATTGACTCCCGTTGACTCTTATTGACTCCCATTGACTCCCGTTGACTCTTATTGACTCCCATGTTAAAGTCCTCTAAACTGTTCTGCTCTCACACAGAATGGTTACAGGTGTCACCTTTACTCAAACTTTTATTTAAAATAATGTAATGAGTAAAAGTTTTGTCTCCAAACAGCAAGAAGAGTTCTCTCAAATGTTAAGACCGATAGCAGAGATACAAGTTAATTTAACGTGTCTCTAGAGACAGTGATTTGGCACGTTTTGGTTTCCATGTGTTGAAGATACTTCCTGTTTCTTAAAAAACGGGAAGTATAACCTAAGATGGTGTCAGGTCTGTGCAAAGAAGACATATTTACTTTTAAATAATATACACTAAGCATTAATTACTGTTTGTTTGCAGAGAACATGAAGTAATGATTTTGTTTGATGATGGTGTGTTCTGACTAAAAATAAATGAATAATAAAGTAAAGACTTTAACAGTTTTGTTGAATGATTAGATAAACGACTCGATTAATGAATACATTCTGATGAATCTCAAAGTTGATTCTCAGTTGAACCTGTGGATGGTGTAAAGACCACTGTCACCGTGTCTTTTATTGTAATTCAAAGAGGCTTTATAGGAAACATTAGTGACTGTGCTACAGGTTTAAAGGAAGCACATCTTTTCTGAAACAGTGTCACTAATAACTCTGCTGAGCCTTAACGACTCTACCATCAGGAGTCACACTGTCCTTTCAGAGTTAACGACTATGAGACCTGAACCTGGTTCCATCAGGTTTAGTTTCAGGTCAAGTGGAGTCAGAGTGGGTTCAGGTGAAACAGGAAGAGTCGACACTAAACGACCAATCACTGCGACATGTTGGAGAGACTTAACCTGAGGAACAACACTAAACTCCTGCAAAACTCCAGCAGCAGAGACTGAATGAACAGAACAAAGAGTTAAAGACGAACAACAACAGAAGTCTGGAGTCTGTTTTAGTTTTTTCAAACGGCTGACACACAAAACCTTTTTAAACCTCTCACTCAAAGTGCAAAGCTGCACAGCAAATCTCCAAAACAAAAAACTATTGTCACTTTTTCAAAACTCTACACACAATTCTCTGCTTGAAACAGAAATCTAACAGGAAGTGACTTGTTTTCCTTTTCCAGACACAACCAATCAAAATGCTAATATTTAAGTTTTAATTCTTCCTCCATCTGCCTCATCTTTTTTGCTTCACAGGAGAAAGTCAGATGTGTTTTTGACTGACAAGTTGTGAGATATTTTGTGAAAGAGCTGTAAATTGTGATTAAACTGTGAATTGTGTTTAAGGTTTTGACAAAACCGAGACCAGTTTGATAAATGGGTTTATGCAGTTGACAGCGTTTCTCAGAGAAGGACATTTAGTGTTTTATCATTTGTGAAAAGACAAAACAAATGGCTTTTTGCCCGAGATGAGATTGAACCTGTTTGGACTGAAGATTATCTCTGACTGACCCTCTGAAATGTGTTAGAGGTAAAATCAGGTTCAAACTGGCAGTGGTCTGTTTAAAGTGAGCCACAAACAGATGTTCACTGTTCTTCTGTTTGACCTGGAGCCAATAAAACAAGTGTAGCTTACAGGCTGTATTCTTCAATAATTTAAGCTGTGAAAGGCTGTGAAACTCAATAAAAATAACTTTTAGATTATTTGTGGACTCAAAACAAAAACAGAGGATCACAACAAAAGGAGATGACACTGAGATTTTCTGCTGGAGTTGAACAAGTGTTAAAGTGACCAACGACCAGGCAATTAAACCCACTTCTGTTCGCAGCTCTGTTTTTCACTCAGCTTCATTTTTAAAAAGACATAGAAACATCGATGAATAAAAGGCTCAGTGCATCAGGAAAGACCAGAACAGAGTCGGGACAGAGATTAGACAGAGTCAAGAGTGTTTTGGATGGAGGACGCTCTCAGCGCTGCTCTGTGACCCTTGACCCTCACTGACACTGTTCATTTGCTCGTTTTACTGAAAAACACTAAATTATATCATCTGGATAAGTGCAGCAGCTATCGATTCTTTTAGTAATCTATTGATTATTGGTTTGATTAATCAGTATTTGGATAAAGAGCATAAGTGCATATTTTTCAGAAGTCAGTGAGCTAGAGTTATTCAAATGGTTTGGCTTGAGTTGAAAGCTTATTTTAATGATGCTCTTACAACCACTCGACTCTGATGTTCAGCTTCTACAGTAGCTCCACACCTAGAATCACAAAAGAAAAGTCAAACATATTTGTATCAGTTCATTTTCTAATATATTCATTTAATGTTTGTGGGTTTGATCTTGAAACATGAAGTGTAATTGTTCGACAGAAGTGAGGAGTATTTAAAGAAAACAGAGCTATATTTATTGTGTAATGCAGGGGCCTCGTCCGGACCCCTGAGGACACTGCCACTGTTTACTGTGAGTTTGTGCAGTGTCTTCTGCCGCCATCAAAACTATCTCGATTGTTTGTGCTGTAAAACATTTAGTGTTGTGATAGTTTTTGAGATATTAATGTTTCTTTTATAGGTCACATAAGGTCACCTAGCCCCAAAAACTTTTTTTTTTTTTAATAACACAAAATAGTCTCATTGTGCTGTGATATTTAATATGTTATTAATAATTTTTGGTATTATTGGCATTATTTCCGACCAGCTGCATTTGTCATATATATTTATGTGTTCATGAAACACATTATAAATAATATCTGACAATGAGTTTACAATGAGTTACTAAAGGTTTATTTTTCTACACATTATTATAAAAAAACTAATCCAGTTCAAATTGTTCTTTGTTGTAAAATCCTCAAACATTGTCAGTTTTAAAAAGTTTAACTTTGAGACTTTAACTGGATCAGCAACAGTTCAGGATCAAGTCTCCATCTGCAAAACAAGACCAGAAGAAAAGTCCAGCATTTCATCTCCAGCATCTTCTAAAGGTTTTAACTTTGTAGACGTACTTTAGATCCGATAATTGTCTTAATTAGATCAATATAAAAATATGTCCACAGAACAAAGTGATTTTAGTGACACAGACAATATACTGCATTTCCATCCTTCCACATGGTTTAAGCACATCTCTAAACAGGCCGGAAATACGTCTGTTATTACAGGAAATATTTAATATTTAAAAAAATATCACAGCACACACAAAAATACCTACAGCACAAACAAAGCCTAAACGTTTGAGAACATTTTGTCCATTTTTACAACAAATAATGGCTGGATTACATCATTGGCTGAAAACTACGGTGGCCGAGACAGCTCAACACGCCGCAAACGAAGAAAGCACCAGCAAATAAAGAAAACATCTTCATCAGTTTGACAACACGCGCAAATACAAAAACGCGCTGCAAATAACACAGACCACAACGGAAATGTTTTAAGGGGACTCCTTTGAGTGACGAACCCCTGGGACCTGCTTATTGTTTACTCGCCTGTCGCCAGTGTTGTTGTCACTGACATGAAAGGTGAGTTGTTGTTTTTTTACTTTTAGATCATGATCGTACAATTGCTTAGTTGTTTGGATATTGTTGGCCTAAATATATTGTTCGTCACTCAAATGAGTCCCCTTAAAACGTTTCCGTTGTGGTCTGTGTTATTTGCAGCGCGTTTTTGTATTTGTATGTGTTGTGAACTTTTGCAATGCGCGTGTTGTCAAACTGATGAAGATGTTTTCTTTATTTGCTGGTGCTTTCTTCGTTTGCAGCGTGTTGAGCTGTCTCGGCCACCGTAGAAAACAGCGCAAAGGAATGATAAACTATTTGGGGGCATTTTAAAACATTTTAATGCATGTTCTGGGGCTGGGTGACACAACTATGACAAACAAAAATTTTAACAACACAAACGTAAATTATAACAGCACAAACGATCTAGATAGTTTTGAAGTCAATCTTGTTTGATGAAAACTTGTAGAAAAAGCGGAAGGAAGTTTAAGATTGCTGACAGAAAAAGTGTGCCAGCATAAGTTCGACAGAAGTGTTGAGCGCTCATATCGTGCTCCAGAGGAACACACTCCACTGCGTCAAACATGAAGCTGCTCCTGCTCCTCTTCCTCATGTCATCTGCTCAGCGTATTTGTAAGAAAACTACTCGAGTGTCTTTGTGCCGCATTAATCTTTATTAATCTGGTGTTTTGCGTTTGCACAAGTCTAATTTTCTGATATTATATTAGGCTACTTTATGTCTGGGTCATTACAGAGTGAGAGGGTCTGATCTGTTTGTGCAGAGCTACACAGGCCTGAGGTTTCTGAGGAACACTCTTTTATAAAGGCACTGATGTATTAACTAACTCTGATTTGTAAACTGATGCAGTGATATTGTAACCTGGTCAAGTTAGTGATGCTGGCTCTGTTCTCTGTTGCCCACTCTGTCTGGTGAAGCCTTAAAGAGACAGTTTAGAACATGTGTCCATCCGCAGAGGCGACAGAAATCACAAATAAAGTTCAATTAAATTACATTAATGCCTTATTTATAAAAGTATTCTTTTTAAGAATGATGCAACAGAAGGTCCAGACTCTAAAGAGGAATTATGTGGGTTTGGTGACATCTAGTGGTGAGAGTTTGAACTGACAAGTGCAGGGAAAGTGTTCTTAGTGTAAACTCTAGAGTCAGAGTTAAAGACTAATATAAAGAGGACACTCACATTTGGAGAAATCACCAAAACTGAAAGACAATGGCTCTTACGTCTGTGTTTTAGGCCACACTTAAAAAAGATTAATGTAGCTGAGTATTTGATCAGTTTATGTTTTTAAATTAATTTTCTTTATTAACACCTGAAGGTGAACAGGACCCAGTTGTAGATCTGTTGTTAGTGACTTTGACATGTTTCTTTTCTTCTTTTATTTTACTGTGATCAGAGGACATCTTAGAAAGTCAGACTGGGGTCCAACCTTCTCCAACTTGAACTGTCCTGTGTCGCCCTCTAGTGGTGACTTTAAGAGGTGTTCCTCAGAGCAGACTGTCCCACTTTAGACTCTTCTAAACACTATTGTATGACACTTTATGTTTAATCTTTAATCACACAATAACACTTTGTTTTTGTTTTGTTTATCTTTCAGATAATTACTCAATCTTTGGTGAGTATTTTATCAGTGTTGTGGATTTTTAAATACTGGGTTGTCCCTGACTAAGGATTTTGAGTTGAATGAGAATCGTAAAGCCTTGCCTAAAGTCGACTAATAGTTTACTCGTGTGTGGCACGTTGTCTTACCCTCAGTTTCCACTGCTGCAGCTCCAACACAAACTCCACGTCAAATACTTAACGTTGAAAAAGGTTTGAGTAAAAGATTCGATTCGAAGTCCAGATTTTTCTTCAAGATGCCCTGGATGACTGAGAACCTCCACAGACAATACTTAACGTTGTTTTCAATGAGACAATTTACACAGCGTCGCTCAGCTCTGGTCCGCTCCACACTGACCTGCAGCAGCTCTATTTCTGTCAGAGTCAAAAGCATAAATCTGAACAGAGGCGGCGTTCTTGCCAAAGCTGGCTCAGCAGAAGGGCGACCTGAGGGCCTCGCACGTTCACCAAGTGCATGGATGCTGTTCTGGCTCCACTGAGACTCCAGGGCATTCGTGTACTGAACTATATCGACGACTGGCTCATTTTGACCCAGTCTCGAGAGATGGCAGTTCGGCATCGAGATGTCGTCCTTGGCCATATTCAGAGCTTGGGGTTGGGACCCAACACGAAGAAGAGCGTGTTGACGCCCTCGAAGAGGACCATGTTCTGGGAGTGGTATGGGACTCGACAACGATGCGGGCACATATGTCCCCCCGCACCCATCAAGTCCATAAAGCTGGGCCGCAACATCACTGGGCGGCAGTAGCTCACTGGGTAGAGCCGTCGTCTTTCAACCGGAAAGTAAGCAGGTTCAATTCTCACACAGTTCATACTGTCGTGTCCTTGGGTAAAACACTTAACCCACCTTGCCCCAGTGGCTGTAACACTGGTAATTACTGTAGAACAATCTGAGTTGCTTTGGATAAAAGCATCAGCTAAATGAATAAATGTAAATGTAAATCACTGCAAAGCAGTTTCAAAGACTGCTTGGGCTCATTGCAGGTGCGTCCAACGTAATACCTATTGGCCTGCTGTACATGAGACCCCTGCAGTGGTGGCTGAAAGACAAGGGGCAACCCATTCCGCATGATCAGGGTTATCAATGTGGCCGAAACCCTTGTTTCCCAGTATTTGACCCATGTCGCGAGAAATCCGTTTCAACAAACGCCTCCCTCACTGGTTGGGGCGCGGTCATGGACGGCCGCAGTGCCCAGGGTCTGTGGCAGGACCAGCATCTTTCATGGCATATAAATTGCCTGGAGATGCTGGTTGTGTTTAGGGCTCTGAGGAGCTTCCTGACAGATCTCAGGGGTTATCACGTTCTGGTGCGCTCCGACAATATGTCAGTGGTCGCGTACCTGAACCATCAGGAAGGGTCTGAGGTCTCGCCCTCTGTGCAGATTTGCGCATCAGATCCTCCTATGGTCCCAAGGGAAACTATTGTCTATCAGAGCAATGTACATTCCCGAGGACCAGAATCAGGGAGCAGACATCCTGTCGAGGCAGGGGCTGAGTCCCGGGGAATGGAGACTTCACCCAGAGATGCTTGAAGGGCTGGCTGAGGCCCCCTTCGAACCACATGAGTCGGCGACATATCGAGTTCTGTCGTTTAAGGTGGCGCTGCTATTTGCAATCACCTCGCTTAAGGGATTGGGGGACCTCCCGGCTTGGCTATAACGCCAACTTTCCTGGAGTTTGCCCCGGCGGTTAAGGCCATCTTGCATCCTAGGCTGGGCTATGTGCCTAAGGTGCCATCTAATGTGGCACGGCCTACGGTCTTGCAGGCATTTCATCCTCCACCTCATGTGTCGGCTGAAGAGGGGAGACTTCATCTGCTCTGCCTGGTCAGAGCACTGCAAATCTATATGCGGAAGTCTTCGCAGTGGAGGAAGTCGGACCAACTGTTAGTGTGTTTCGGGTTTTCTAAGAGGGTCTGCCA